>JAZKJV010005435.1:0-88991 GCA_037367405.1 Ottelia alismoides
TAGTAGAGGATGATGACAAACTTTAGTCACCAGTGTAAAATGTGGTGCCACATCATGTAGTACAACATTAAATTGTGTGAGCGTGCCAATGAGGAGGCACGCATCAAGGGCACCAAGTGACATGTGTGACATCAAGTTGCAATGACAACTTGCCAAAGGAGCTTGCATATGATGATGGTAGACTAGCGCAACTCAATATGACGTGGATGTCGTGATGGAATTTGCACAAGGGAAAGATGGAACATATTAAGATGATATAAATCCCTAATGGAATTAGGCTCCAATTCCTAATCCAAATAGAGTTATATTCCATATAAAATCCTTATAGGAATGGGACTTTGGGGTGGACACTTTACCACCATAACCACAAGATAAGACAAAAATATGAGAGGAAAAGAAGAAAGGAAGATAGAGAGGGAAAAGAAGAGTTGTGCCAATTCTTCTTCTTAAAGAATTTTCTTCTCCAATGATCGTGAGAAGCAACCAACTTCCATCATATCTTTTCTTCTTTTAAATGTCCTTATGTGGTGTTTCTATGGAATATCAACCAAGATTATACCTTTAATCTCGGAGTTAGGGAGGGAGATAAGGACTCTAAAAAGAATAACCTGTGTACTAATTAACTACCACGAGAATATGCTTTGCAGTGAGTCCATCATCATCCCTCCTTGTATCCAATATCCTTTTGATTCTTTTTTTCCACCGATTCAAATCATAGTCATATGCTTCCACCTACTAATACAAGAAATATACTACAAGAATACGAGAAGGAATTTATTTGTTTCCCTGCATGATATACTTCAATGACAGTGCGAGCTCCCACCGTGAATGTCATGAATCAAAGTCCTACTATTATTCATTCTTAAAAAAGAAAGAAATTTAAATTTAAGGCTGCTTAAAGAGACCACCACCAAAGCACCAAGGATCAACGACATGAACATGATGGAGTTGGCATGGTTGAGAAAGGAGGTGGAGATGGACGAAAAGAGGAGAGCAGCAGAGCTATACTAGATTAATCCAGAATTACTATATTTAATATTAGTAAAATTAACATAATCAGTAACTTGATGGACATGCAGAGGTTTTGTATAAGCGTGAAATCATCATAATATTAACATCTAATCTGCTTTCACCAAAATTACTAAATTTTAATTTATTCTTAAAAAAAATGCAAACTGGCAATATCATCATCCCCATGATCTCTATGCTCCATATAATAAAACCTCTTGAAATAAAGCCTGATCCATTTAAGCAATTCATGTCACCTCACAACTTTAAAAAAAGCACAAAGAAGCAAGATCCTCCCTAAAATAAAAGGGAAATGAAGCAAGATACTCCCCCACAAAAAGATTTTTTTAAAAAAAATAATTATTATTTTAATCTTAATTAATTTATTAGCCACAAAAACTCAACATATAAAATTTTCGGTATCTATCGGGGAGAAAGCCAAAAAGCCAAACGCGACACCTCAAGTATGGAATTGGGATGGGAGAATATATTTCATAGCGTTTTGCAAATGTATTCATCCGAAAAAGTAATGATATAAATAGTCTTCTCTTCTATATTATCAAAGAGAGGTATATTTATTATTATTTTTCTTGATAAATTGATTTTCACAATCATAATGAAAAGTTAATAATGGTTAATTTTATGATTATGATAAGTGAAATTACCGTTTCAAATTTAGACATATATATGTTACCCTGATAATATGGATGCAATCGAGTACACACACATATATATATTCATATATGTTCGTATTCATTTTTTTTGCAGACATGGATATGTATTTGTCCGCTATCAATTCCGTTCGAAGCGAATATAGGTATGTATTTTTATTTTGGCGGATGTAAATATGTATTTTTTATTTTAAAAATTCGGATAAAGAAAATAATACGAGATTTTGATTTGTGAATATACAAAAAAATAAATATCGTTTTCATTTTTTATATGGATACAGGTCTAAGTATTAATTTTAGGGTTGATGATACGTTTTAAGTATGCAATCAATCGGATATCCGTATTTGTCCGTTTGTAGGATGTGTTCTCAAACGGATTTGGATGAGTCCTTTATTTGACATTATAATTATGTGATTTTTATTTAGCAAATATCGATATGGAAAAGAATAGCGGGGTTTCAATTACTTTTGCAAATACAAATATAAATGTAAGTTCTTTCATCTTTTTATATACATGGATACAAATCTAAGTATTAGTTTTAAATTTATTTATGCGTGTTAATCCCTATCATAGGAATGCAATCGGATAATCCGTATTTGTCCGCCATCCCATATGTTTTTATGCGAATATAGATACATAATTCTATTTTGGGGATATGATATGTAAGTTTATTTTGACGGATATAGATGCGAAAAAGAATGTAATGTTTCAATTGTTATTTATTTTTTGTACGAATATAAATATGAATATTATTTTCATTTTTAAAATAATATATATTTATACATATAATAATATATATCGATAAAATGTTTATACATTAAATGATTATAATAAATATCCATATCCACAAAAAAGTTATATATTGTGTTTGGATCCTTATTTTTAAAATAAAAACTATATCCATACTTATATCCATATTTCAAATATTCATTAATATATATAAGGGAAAGGAGTATGCTCCATGAGAGCATGTAACTTACACGATCCACCATTTTCCTCGTATTTTTTATTTCTCTGAAATGAAATATAATAGAATTTAGATCACAATATATCACCATGATGTCATTCAAAATTCGACTTAATTCGAGACTTCTATCTCCTCCATCAAGACTGTAAAATTTTAACGGTCTCAAAATTGTTGAAATTACCCTCTTCAGATGGAATTGTTAGGAATGTCTGTTTGCATAAAATTTGAAACACACATTCCACTTAGTATTCTAAGTAAATCTCCCTGGTTCATTTCAAAAATAAAAAAAAATTGTGGAAAGAAAGGTGGGAGCATACTCTTATATGCTCTTAGGAACATACTCATTTAACTCACGCACACATTGATGGAATACCCAATTTTATTCAAAGAGTCAATTTGCTTTATCGTAATCGTGAAATTAACCATTATTATTTTTCTATTATGATTGTGAAGTCAATGCATCAATTAAAAATTATGATAAAATATACCTATCTTTTAAAATATAGGATAGATGACTATTTATGTAACTACATTTTGGGATGAATACATATGCAAAATGCTTGAATGTAAATGAAATTGTCCCCTCCACTTGAGGTGCTCTGGGTGTACATTAGTAATTATTTAGAAAAAAATGCAAAAAAATCCTGTCATTTTCTGTCTCAATTCAAAGAACCTAGAACGAGATAACATAGTCGAAAAAAATAGAAGGGTATTTTGGATAGTTACCCTTTTTCTTTTTCGTCATATGATGTCTATATTTCACGGATACGAGTATTGCAACCCTATACGTGTCCTTGATCAAGATGAGCGTGACGTAAAACACTAGTTTACTTTCATTAATTTTGTTGAAAAATAAATATATGATTTTCAATCCAATGTTATAAACATTCGTATGATATATGGACCTATACTATACGCATATGATATATATGAATTATACATTTCACATGCTGTTGATGAAATATAAAATTATCACAACCAGCAAAAAAAATACCTTAATCCGGATAAACAAATCGTAAAACAAGTCATAGGTATAATCTCTCTATCTATACCAGCTTTATATTTTTAACCTTCAAATTTATTAGTTTTTATATTCCCGTCCTCAAAAACAATATAAATATTATCTCATGCTTAAGAGATTAACTAAATCCGATGGGCAGTTTGCAAACTGAAAGCATGAATTATTTTATTTTCACTAATTATTATCTCCCAAATCAAAATGGAAGTTTTGCTTTTCTCATTAGGAAAGAGAAAATTATGGGAAATGGAAATCCACATTTTTAAAGGAATTTTTATGCTTGTACCTTTCTCGTTTTCGTAATTACACTTGCCATCTTTTTTTCCGATAGAACTTGTGCATTTGTATTTGTACAAAATTAACAATATTGTCCTTCCATTAAATGTAATATAGAAGTTATAAGTGTAATGACATAAGGGCAATACTGCTAATTTTGTTAATAATATACGACGCCAGTCTTATTGCAAAAAAGGTAACATCACAAGTGTAACTGTGACAGCTCCAAAGGGCACAAGAGTAAAAATGCCCATTTTTCAAAGACTTCCTACGTATATAATCTTATTTTGGTTTGATTGAGTCTAATTTTATAGGCAGGCCGATGGACATAATGCATTAGGTCGATGTCAGGGGTTGGAATGTTATTTCGTGGACTCCAAAAATAAATCCATTTATAATCGAAATACTATAGCACTATGCATGTAAAATGTTACAATAAAAGTAAAGGAAAAACTATAAAATGCCTTCAAAGAGGGTGAGCCAACTAAACAACAGCCACAAGGACCACCAGGAAGAGGGAAGAGAAGCGACCCATTACTTCCCCATCCCATCCGTCGAGAAGCAGCAGCAGCAGCTATGCCGGCGGAGAAGAAGATTCCTTACCCTGTACCTACGTTCCCGCCTGCGGGGGCGGAGGGAGACGAGGAGTGGGTGTGGTCTCAGATCTGCGCCGAGGCCATCCGCTACGCCCAGGCGGAGCCCATCCTCGCCAGCTCCATCACCGCCGCCGTCCTCTCCCACCGCTCCTTCCCCCGATCCCTCTCCTTCCACCTCGCCAACAAGCTCGCCACCGCCACTCTTCCCGCCACCCTCCTCTACGACCTCTTCGTCGGTGTCCTCACCTCTAACGCCACCGTCCGCGCCGCCGTCGTCGCTGACCTCGTAGCGGTGCGGCGACGCGATCCTGCATGCGATTCCTTCTGCCACTGCCTCCTCAACTTCAAGGGCTTCCTCGCCTTGCAGGTAAATGGATCCTTGCTACATACACTTCCATGTTATTGCAATCCTACAAGAAGATTGAAATGATATGGGGAAAAATAATTGAACGCGCACGTTATTTTAGTATATAATAAGAAGAGAATGTAATCTTAGACTAAAGCAGCAGCCGGATATTAAATTGCTGTAATAATTGTCATTGATAAACAATATAATCATAATGTCACGAAGTTGCCATTTTTGTAGAATATATGCAGAATATGGGATGCAAGTTCGGAGCTTACTATTCAACCATCTCTTATGTTGCATTTGCTTATATCATTAGGCATGAACTTATTTTCAGACCATCTTAGGGGACACGATTCTGGAAACTAATATTCCTTTTCCATGGTTTATGCATTCATTAAAAAATTGATTAAACGGAAGAATAATATAAATATGTGTTACTCTATCTTCCAATGTTAAATATATAATAATGAATGTTATTTGTAAAATTAGATGTGATTATTATAATTTTTTATGAATGTTGACCCATTGTCTTAGTCTTACTCAACATAATATGGAGGTAGTGCTTATGGCAGAACGAATCAATCTGGTCTTTCATAATAAAGTGATAGATGGAGCTGCCATGAACGTCTTATGGGCAGATTAATATATCACTTGGGAATGGTACATGCAACACACAACCTGGTCAAGTGAAAACTCTAGGTTTCCAACAAGCCATTACTACATCTATTTCCTTAGGAATTGATGATCTTTTAACAATACATTCTAAGGGATAGTTAGCCCAAGATACTTAATAATAGAGTTTGATTTTGGAAAAACATCATCCTTATGGGAGTGTACATGCAGTGGAAAAATTACATCAATCCATTGAAATATGATACGCTACAGGTGAATATTTGAGACAAGGAATGAATCTTAATTTTCGAATGACCAATCCCACTAATCCAATATATTTAATGACCTTTCCAGGAGTTAAATGAAATACATCTCACGTACATCAATTAGTAGGAATGAGAAGATTAATGATTGATTTACCCATTTAAAGCAACATACGCGAGGGTCTTTGTTTAATGGAATATATAATTTGCATGTAATATTCATTACAAAAAAATATAAAATTATTATCCGTTGATTTTAAGTAAGTTTCAAATTATCTACCGCTAATTTAGCAAATATTAATGCAAAGTTCAATGGATAATTGTTGTTCTATCTACTCGTTGTTAGTAATATGTATTGACGAATTCGATATTTGTGACGAATTCGATATTTGTGATGGATTTAAAAAATCAAACAACGAATAAGAATTGTTGTGATATAATTACCTGCGGAAGATATGACAATTGACGTTAAATTACTCGGTATTATATTTTATAGTGATTAAAATACTCATGTTACCTTATTACTCCACTTTACATTGTTCTTTTGAACGCGAGTTCTATCTTTCTTAATTGTGGCGCTAGGGTTTAAATTATCGGCTATTTAAATATAATTAACACTCTTTAAAAGACGTTTCTTCACCAACTTCCCCAATCGTTCCATTTATTGAGGTTATATAATTTTCTGTGACACGAAGATTTGCATAAGCAAAATGGAGGGAGATGAGTTATTTCATGCGAAGAAAACCAACTCTCTCTGTTAAGGATTAGAGATATTCTCGTCTTTTTTAATATATTAGATTTTCGAAAAGAATTATGATTTTATATATAAATCACAAGTTTCTCGATTTATTAATCCTTAATTACCTTTTTTGTCGTTTGATATTAGAATCGTTTCCTTTAGCTCACATATTTGATTCCTGCACTCATCTTACCAAATATTACAGACGCAGCGGATCGCCCACGTACTATGGACGGAAGGCCGGCAGCCGCTTGCTCTCGCCCTCCAGTCCATGATCTCCGACTCCTTCGCCGTCGACATCCATCCTGCCGCCACCATTGGCAAAGCCGTCCTCCTCGATCACGCCACCGGCATTGTTATAGGCGAGACCGCTGTCATCGGTGACGACGTGTCCATTCTCCACAATGTAACCCTTGGAGGCAATGGCAAAGTCGCCGGTGACCGCCACCCCAAGATCGGAGATGGGGTCCTCATCGGGGCAGGTGCGACAATCGTTGGGAACGTGAAGGTGGGGAATGGAGCAAAGATCGGTGCAGGGTCGGTGGTGCTGAGCGACGTGCCAGCATGGACGACGGTGGCGGGGATCCCGGCAAAGGTGGTGCCGAGGAATGATAAGGGGATATCGGAGGAGGACAAGCCCGGCAAGTCCATGGATCACACATCAGAGTGGTCTGACTACACTATTTGTTGGCTTATTTAGCTTTGATTAGTGGGGGACGAGAGCCCTCGTCTAAGTGGTGAGAGAGCTTATACTATCGATTGTCTGTTGTAGTGCTGTCTCTACGGTATTGCTTGAACCGTTCGCTCTTGATCGAGCGATACACACGATTTTATATGGTAAGGACCCAAAAAAGTGTAAAATCGTGTAAGTATGCAGAATCTGTTTTATTGGCCACTACAGCAGACGACACAGAGCGTTTGAGTGGTGAGAGAGAGATGGGGGGGGGGACGACGCATGTAATGGTGTGCTTGTAAAACACAGTATGTTTAGTACTCGGTTTTGATTGTAATAATTTTTTTTAGAAAAAGATTCATGGTTATTCATGAGAAGGCAGACCGATAATGTCATAAGTTCGATACATATCAGAAGTTTTCCACCCGCACAGGTGCGGGGCAAAATAAGCCAACTCAAAAAGACAATGGATATTTACTCATACAATCGATAAATATAATAGTATTAATCATAAACCTATATTATAATCCCAAAAAGAACTGATTGTAATAATTGTTAATATATATGAGTTAGTCTTTTGATCACAGCTTAGAATAGATATCCCATGTGCAGGGGCGGAACCGGGAATTTTAAAGGGGTGGCCAACTAAATGAAATAAAGGATAGAGAGAGAGAGAGATAAAATGAGTAAAGCCAATTTTTTTAACAAAATATGCAATCATGGGATTCAAACCATGGTTTGTTAGTTGGAGAAAACAACACTTTGCCTGTGAGATATTCAACATTTAGTGTTACTACTCGACATTATCCCCTCTATATTTAACATTTAAACAAGGGTCATATCAAAATTTAATAACATTATATAAGAGAAATGTAACAATTAAAGAGGCGCCATGACCCCCCTAAGCTATATGCTAGTTTCGCCCCTGCCCATGTGCATCCACACATCTTTTTACCAAAATGGATGCCGTGGAACATCGATGTGCTTCGTAACCATCCAAGTCCAGCACGCTACGGTAGAGGGAGAACTCTGGATCAGAAGGGGCGAACTCGGGACTAATTTTTTAGATTAGAGGGGACATCATACAACATAATGTGATAAAGAACTTTTTGCATATTAAACAGTGGCACTTGATATATATTATACATGAAGAATGCGTAATTAATTTGTGTGGATGCCCTATGGTGATTTATTTAATGCCTCTTAAGAATTGTCCATGATAAGAAATTATAAAAAAGAATTAAATATGTTGAATGTTGAGATGCTTGTTTATGACAGATGGTTCATGGGAGATCCATTTATCTATTAGGAAACTTATTTGTAATTCACTCCATCTTGGTTCTTTAGGCCTGTTTGGTTACTGGGATAAGGTGGGTTGGGGTATCCACTTGTGAATAGTAGGTGTTTGGATGGTTATGAGGGTTGGGAGAGGGTTGGGATAAGGAAGGTGATGTGATATCACCTTGACTTATGATGGATTTCCAACCCATGATTGGAGGGGGATACACCGGTAAGTGTAGAAAAAGAAGTAGCGCAAATCGATAATAATAACAATACCATGTGGTTTTCTCCCTCTCGTGGAAGAGAGCTTCTACAAAACTATCATCTTCCCGTCTTGTCTTTGTGATTTAGATGTTTTGTCCACATGGTATCGGAGTATGATTGGGGATCATTGCTAACCCAAATTTGATGGGGACTGCATGCTTGCCTTTGGTGTGTTATCGCACATCTCTACTGAAAGTTTTTTATTCTTTACCTGCTTGAATCGGCGTTGCTAGTGTCTACTACCACACATCTTCACAAGAGGATTTTGTATTGATGTAGTCGTTTCCCTTGTTGTACATTTCAAGCTTCTGAATCAAAGGGGCTTTTTTACTTGTCTGTTGTGAGAAGCATGTGCCCCATCATATATTGGCAATGTTGGTACTTAGGCTCGTGAGTTATTCATCTTGGCGTGGTTCTCCTCGTCAGTGTCTTTACGGTCATTCATTGGGGGGCTCCCTGCTTGGTGTTTTCGTTGCTAATGTGGCTACTGGTTCTCTACTGCTAGCTATCTCCATGATCTTTTTGTTTTTTGATGTGCAGACATTGTGTGTTTGCGTGGGGTATTCTGCTCAAGGGAGCCCCATCTTTCTGTTGTTTTCTCTTTGCTTTCAGGTGTCCTACTATGTTCAATTATTGCCCTTGCAAGTTATAGTGGACTTGGTTCTTTTTGTTGAAGGGTTCTATTGAGGTGCCTTGCTGTAGGATTAGGGATTATTATTGGAGTGGTTGTTAGGTTTTTCCATATAGCAATGCAGGGACGACACCAGGATATTTGGTATTGGGGGGGGGGGGGGGGGAGGCGCTAAATAAACTTAAAAGAATTTTTATCGATAAAGTTTTTACTTGAAATTATGACCAGAATTTTTTAACTAAAAATCACGTCATTTTGAGAAGAGGTACAAATTTTTTTGAACAAATCGCATCATTTATAAAAAAGTGAACAAAAAGCCTAAACAAAGTTACAGGTAAACCTTTACTAATTAGTTGCTAATGTTTTTGATAGTATCAAATACAATCATTTATTTACATTTATATCTAAAAACTATTATAAAAAATATATACCATAGCTTTTTTAATAAGATGTCTCGTAATTTCGAGGGTCTGGATTGTCCCATTAGGATTTGAACGCATGTCCTTTAAGGTGGAGGCACATTGTAGCACCAGACCACTTCTTGGATTCATATATACTGTAGTTAATGGTATAATTGTCTTGTTAGTAGTCAGGGGTTAATATTCGATCAACACCTTTATGGAGGTTCATAAGATTTCGTGTGAAATATATTTTTCATGACAACAACAATAAATAATTGTTTATACATTGGGCATCGTTGGTGATGTAGTAACATATATCATTTGTTAATATTTTCAAAATCAAGTAGAAAAATTCTTAAGTAATTTAACGACAATTTTGATTCTAAAAATGATTAGGTGGCATCATCAAGATCAAATACTATTACATGTTTTTTCTTAAAAGGGATCTACAAAGTTAGGATGACTTATTGCTAAGCAATATAGGTCATGAAAGTGGTTTGCTTCAACCAGATCAAACAAAAAGGAATTACAAATCTCATAGCACAAGACATCCATTTTCATTCTCTTTTACAATTCGTCATTCTTGATCACACCGATTTCCTTTTTTATTTTCAATATGGTATTTTTTAATTTTTTAAGTTTTAGATTACCAAGTGACATGTTATAATACCAATTCTGAAATCTAAATCATGAATGATCCCTGTAAACGTATAAATTCTTTATGGAAAATATCAAACAAAGCAAAGTATTATCACATTTTATACAACTTTATGAATATTAAATCATAGTGCTCATAGTTGGAGCCTATTTTAATGTGAAACATAAGAAAAAATAAATTAGAATGATATGGGAATATTTTGAGAAATTATAATAGAAACTATCAACTTCAATTGTTTACATTTTTAAGTAAGAGAACAAAATCTCATTCATTATGTAACAAAGTATTTAAATTACAAAGTTTATAAGTTTAAGGTAAATATCAACTAACCTTTGGGTGGAGAAACAAGAATTGATGTTAGTTACTTCTTCCCTACATTAATGCTAGTCCAGATATCACGGGAGGCCTGGATGAGAGAAACAACCCCAGAGAGGAAAACCCTGATGCTATTTATAGTATTGATTTATAATTTTGATTTATTTTTTTCTCTATATTAAAATTGATAGGCAATTACTTTCTCTTTTTTGAAGAAGGTATTTCCTAAATAATAGGGATAGAAGATAACAACTCCTAAATAAGAGGGACTTTCCAAAAAATCTTGGGGGGCCAGCCCCCTCCCGCCCCCCTCTCCCTCCGTCACTGCTGGCAATGGAAGAAATTTTTTGTAATTGTAAAAAAGGTAAAAGTTGATAATCAACCTATTCGTGATCAGATTCATGCACGTCATGCTTATCTTAGTATGATTAGTTCTTGAGAAGAAAACTGACAAGGCATACATTACTATTAGTGCACTTGTTGCTACCTCTCAGATGAAAGATCGTGATTTGAATATTGATATGAACAAAGAGTTGGTAATTAATAGTGGTATCACTAATTAACCATATGACAAGTGGTCTAAAACTTTTTACCACCTATAAAATAGCATCCTGTATGGACCATGATGCCCTTGCTGATGGATTTGAACGTTATAAAGGCAAGGAAAGGATGTGCATCCCTTCTTGATGAATTTGTTCTCCACAATGCACTTCATTTCCTGATATGGCTCTAAATCAATTTTCTGTTAGAAAGATAACAAAAATATTGTGATTTTTTGGTTGAGCATTATATGTTGTAAGGCTCGATGATAGAGAATAAAGTTTATATCATCGACCAATTAAGGTGGCGAATGCATTAACGACTATGATTGGAAGATGGATAACCGAGAAGGATTTTTATACTCCAGCCATACAGTGGGAAGAACATCTTGATCATCTTCCTTCTAATTATCTTAAAAAGTTTTTCCCATTATTATTCAAAGATTTGAGCTATGCACATGTAGTGTGTCAAGTTTGTTTGAAGGAAAAACACACTTCTGTAACATATCCTATTTCTGAGAGTAAGATAAGTGAATTGTTGAGTTAATTTGCTTTGATGTTTGGGACCCATCCAATGTTCCTACTCTAAATGGCTGCAAGTACTTGATTACATTTAGTGATGATTAGTTTAAGCACGCTTTTTCATTTATTTCAATATCATGAAGAAGTTGTCAACATTATGAAAAGGTTTTTCAATCTTATCGAAATGTAATATAGAGAAGTGTCTAACCATTTCAGGTATGGAAATGCTTGTGAGTATTTATCTAAGGAATTGCAAGAATTGTATAGTGCTAGTAAATGAATAAGATATTGTTCACGAGATTTCTTGTAGCTATACCCTTCAACAGAATAGTATGATAAATAGACGAATAGACAGCTATTTGAAGTGAGCACAACATTTTCGTTTGAGTGAAACAACCTAAATACATTCTTGGAAGAGGATTCTTACTAGTGCCTTCCTTATAAACACGGTTCCCTTAAAACAATTGAACATGACTACTCATTTTTCTATTGTTTTGTTCGAGAGCAAGCCATTGTTCTTCCTCCAGAGGTTTTTATTTGTGCTTGCTACTTTCAGAACTATGCTCCTTATGGAAAGAAACATGTATGATCCACTAGCAATCGAAGGTAGTTTTTGGGATACTCTCCGACTCAGTGAGATTATATGCTTACATCATAAGGATGGAAAAACACGTGACTAAAGATTTCACCTTTATTGAGCACGAATCTTACTTTCTTGAGCATTCCCTTCAAGGAGAGAATGGAAGTAATTATGAGGGAAATATCTAGGATATTCTTCTCTCGAAATCTTACGATGATTTTACATGTTATTTGGGTAACTCCACTCAGATTGATGTGAATACATAGGGGTGCAAGTCTCGAACTCCTCACTGGCGTGAAAAAAAATCTACATCAAGAAATATCAACAAGGGATGCTAATGTAAACTAAAGAAATAGAAACACGACCCAATCCCGTTAAAACCCTCGATGGTCCAAGTTCCTCCACTAGCATTGGTAATTCAATCTCTAACATGGAAAATATCTGGAAAAGAAGTTAGTGATAGTGTTGAAGATGTGGATGTTCATGGGTCGATCATCTTTGAAATGGATTCTATCACACAGAATCCTAGTCGAAGGGAGATAAAACCCTCCTCGAGATATGCAAAATCTACCAACCTATTAATAGATATGTTGTTTATTCCAAACTTAGAAGAAATCACAAATTCTTTATCTCTTTACTTTCTGCTTATGTGGTTCTTAGAAATGTTGCTAAAGCTGGTCTTGATTTAGATGCCCTCAGGCTATGCATGAAAAGATGGATGTCCTTGAAATAAATTATACTCGGGACATTGTGGATGCTTCAGATGGGGTGCATTCGATAGGTTGCAAGTTGATGAGTCCATGATTTATGAACGTTCTTGTCGCATTTTGTCTCAAAACCCTTAACAAATATTTGTAAATATGCACCAGTATCCACTTTTTATCAAAATCATATTCATGAATAAAAACTCACTTTTATTCATAAAAAAGAAATAAAAAGAATGAAATCAAAAAATAAAATAAAGAAAATAAGATGGACTGTAAATATGTGTATATTGTACATTATGACTTAGAAAATATAAATATAGATATAAGATATATTTATATAACATAACCCTCGAGATCAAGTCATTATGAATTGGTCGACAAACAATAAAATATGAGGATATAAGGCAGGAAACTTAAAAAAATAATTAACCATATACATAACACATTAATTATATCTATTAATTGTATAAACAATCTTCACATAATTACGTAACACCTATGTACATATTTCTCAGAAACTCTTCACCTATGTGTAAATATAAATATGTACAGAAATAAAAAATAAATAAAAATTCCATCATGTATACATGTCAAGTAATCAGAACTCCAAATTGTCAATTTCCGAACTTTCGAACATCGTAACTGCACCCAAACGAACTCCAAATTCTCTTTATTCATCTTTAAATTCAAGATATAAAATTCACTAAATAATGAAGATGATTTCATCCAAAATGAAGCCCGCTTGCAAAAAATTGATTTTTGGATCTAAATACAATTGGGATTCTAGGCTACTTAATTTATTTTTTACATATTATTTAAAGTATTGATGAACCTCCATTTCCTCACCTTTATTCTTTTATTTTGGCCTTAAATTCTATCTAAATGCATATATATATCATTTATTTGTACACAATAATACTTAGTAGTTGTTCTGTAAATACTGTATAGAATATTGTATTTAATTCTAAAATTAAAGAATAAAGGAAAGAAAATAAAAAGAATGAAGTGTCAAAGGCACTGAGTAACCGTAGACCTCGAGACCGAGTCATCATGATGATTTGGTCGATAAGGAAAAAAGTAGGGGGAGATAGGGCAAAGAAATTATACAGAAAATGCAATATAAACCCTATTTTTTATTCATCAATAAGTGGATCTTAGCGCCTATTTTATTTTCTTATTTTTATACATCAAATCAATAGACTTTGAACAAAAACATTGTACAAAATAATACAAAAAAATACAGCAATAATACACAGTGCACCCGGGACACACAGAACAAAAAGTCGCAAAAAAAACTTCCCAGACCTAGAGTTATCTTTAAGCCAGTAATTAGACATAATTTTACGATCCTTGATTTGACCTAGAGCTCGAGATCCATGCCAAATTACTCTATTCCTCATTGTGTTCGGCCTCGATAACCACATCCCATCGTTCCTCGACGCCTTTTCCATTGATTCCCCATCTTGACCAATCCAGATCCATCGTGGATCTGGGAATCAGGTTTCCTCCATCGCCTTCGGTTAGAAGCCCTTCGCCTTCCGCTCATTTCACTGCCTCGAGATTCAACTCTTGGTCGAGGACAATGCCCTCGAGCTACAGGTCATTTTGGTACAGGATAAAGCTTCTGCGGATCCATTTTGGAGTGCGCAAGAGAACATGGAGGTGTCCCAGGTCACCTGGAGAATGACCATCCCCCAGATCCGCTTCGAGCCCCTTTTGGCTCGCCGGAAGCCACTAGCATGTGCGGAGACCCACTAGGAGTCACGGTAGCCATCAGATCGAAGAATAGCCCCATGAGGATGGAGATATCCATGGATGAAGCTTGCCGGAGACATAGTTCACCCATGTTCTTGCAGGCCTCGTCCCAGCCGTTATATCAAGAACACAACCCATATCTAATCTGGGTTGTTCATACTAATTGAAATGGTGTGCATCAAAGACCTTTGTATCCTCCACGTGTCAAGCGAGCGACGACCTGATCAACAGTGGATAAGTGGCATAAATTACGCTGAACCCCTCCACCTTTTTGTGTTTCGTAATTAGTATTGAAAATATTTTATAATGTTCAAAAACTTGTAGATAAATTGTAAGGAAGCCCATGTCTTTATTTCCAATTGCAAGTAGACCAAACACTAGCTTAGTTCACGTGGCTCCCCACGTGAGATGGGTATTTTGCACTTGTAACCCCCCTCACTTTTGTAATTGTAATTTAATATATAAAATTTGAATTTCAGATGAAAAATAGTGGTGTTTTTGCACATGCCTCGTCGCCACTATTTTTAAATGCATAAATACCCTTGCTAGCTTAATTATTTTTGTGTATGTTTGTCTATTTTACATAAATACTTCTCGTGCTCCAAAAAGCATAAAAATAGGATTATGTGCCTGATTACATGCTCGTTCACGTCATCTAATTTATTTTGCCTTTCACGTGCATTTTCTATTTATTAAAAATAAAAAGGGCACGTTTATTTCCTGTTTGACTTGAAAATCCCAAAATTAGAAAACTGTGTTGAAAAATTCCGAAAAAATAGCTACTATTTGTTGTTGTATTGTTCACTATAGACCAAAAATCACAAAAAATAACAAAAGAAAACCCAAAAAATCACAAACCCTAACCAACACTAAAAAATGCAAAATATTTTCAAAACCCCCCAAAATTATGCTAAAAAATGCAAAATATTTTCAAAACCCCCAAAATATTTTAAAAACCCCCCAAAAATAAAAGGGCACATTTATTTTGTTTTTATTTATACATATTACAATAAATTAAAATTAGTTTTGAGAAAATTTGGATCTATTTAGTATTTTTAAATCTCAAAACAATTCAGCCTATTTATTAAGTCCTTATTTTTGTATATTTTAGACTTTAAAAATACTTAAAATGAGCAAAAATACTTCAAAATACAAAAAATAGAATAAAATATAAAGAAACATGAAAGTAATTTATTTTATCAATTTTGACTAATATATATTTATAATTATATTATCCTATATTGTATTATACGTATATATATTGTTATATATTATTTATATTATTATTAATTATCATAATTACCTTCTATTTATTTTTAAATCCTTTTAAAAATAAAAAGAATCATTCTTTATTGTATTTTCTAATTTTTATATATTTATTATATATTGTAGCATATATTATCTATATTTATTACATATTATACATATATATAGTGATATAAACCTTTATTGTGTATTAAAAATAAAAGGAAATTTAAAAATAAGAAAAAAACAAAAAGAAATTAAAATTTATAAAATTTTAAGAAAAATAAATATAAAAATATAATTTAATAAAAAAATCCACATAAACATTGAGAACATAAGTGAGTGAATATTGTGCATAGATATCTATATTATTTATTTATCTATAAATGATATATCTGCTACACCGATTTGTTCCCTGAGTTTGACTCCATATTCTACTTGTCACTATACATACATTTTATTCTAAGAGTACAATAATTTTTTTTCTACATTTTGATTTCATTGCTTGACTATTTAATTGTGGGTTAACTATTGAATTTACCAGAGGTCGTTGAGAGTTGTCACAACATCGACTCATTGGTCCCGCCTTGTGTGTACCTCAAGACAGTTCCTCGGGTTACTTCTGGTATTTCACCTGACTTACTTCACCATGAAAGTGTTCTTTGACCACTTCAACAAAGGTATATCCTTGGTAAATTTGATAATCATGCATCCGAGAAGTTGTCGCTTGGCTTGAAACAAATAAATGCAAACTTAAGACTCTAGTCCATTTAGACCGATATAAAAGCCAACCTGGCCCATGAAATGCAGGGCCTCAAGCACTACATGCGGGTGGGTCTAAGGGGACGGTCGTAGACCGTCCTTTTTGTCTTTAGAACCCCCCTCTGATTAACGGGGACGGTTCCTAAACCGTCCTTTCAGCCACCGTCTCATTTGATTATATGGGACGCTTCTGACAACCGTCTCATTTAATTCACCATTGGGGACGGTTGTAACCGTCCCTTACACGAAGGCTATTAGGGACGGTTGCAACCGTCCCTTACACGAAGGCTATTAGGGACGGTTGCAACCGTCCCTACAACCTATAGTATTAGAGACGGTTAGCAACCGTCCCTAATGGTCGTCAACATTTTGAGACGGCC
The DNA here is from genome assembly GCA_037367405.1 of Ottelia alismoides. NCBI lineage: Eukaryota > Viridiplantae > Streptophyta > Magnoliopsida > Alismatales > Hydrocharitaceae > Ottelia > Ottelia alismoides. The sequence goes on from JAZKJV010005435.1 coordinate 17,214, forward strand.
CCAGAAAACTTTTGGGGACGGTTATCCCCGTCGCATGCGTTGCTCAGATGGGACGGTTGCAACCGTCCCCTTTACCATAGCGTCTATAGCGACGCCAACATAACTGTATAAGGGACGGTTTCAACCGTCGCGTCTGCCCTACTAGAGGGGACGGTTACAACCGTCCCTAATAGTCTTCTGTTGGCGTCATTATAGACTATTCTAGGCTTCTTTTGGCGTCGCAAAAGACCTACAGAGTAGAAGGGACGGTTACAACCGTCGCATACGTTTGCATGTAGGGACGATTGTAACCGTCCCTTCTACTCTTCAGGTCTTTTGCGACGCCAACAGAAGCCTGGGAGATTCTATAACGACGCCAACAGAAGACTATTAGGGACGGTTGTAACCGTCCCCTCTAGTAGTAGCATCTATAGCGACGCCAACAGAAGGGTATACGGGACGGTTGTAACCGTCCCAATTGCGCTTCCCTAATGGAGACGGTTATAACCGTCCCCAATAGTCTCCGTGAACTGTTCTGTCTTGGGGGACATTTCTATAGCTCTATAGGGGACGGTTACAACCGTCCCCAATAAACCATGACAGGAAAAAAAATTTATATATTCTGATTTCTTCCTTACATCATTCAATATTAAACCTGACAACAATATGAACATCATAAACTCTACAACATCCTGAATATCATCAACATGACAACATTATGAATATCATCAACATGACAATGAATGTCAACATGACATCATTCTTCTCTGCAAAAGAACAAACCACAACATTCAACAACTAACCATATCATAAATTGAACATCAAACAACACATGACATTCAACATAATCATACAGTCAACATTAATAAACAATAAGAAGTCTACATAATGTTAGGCATTAATAAAAAACATTACAATTAAAATATTAAAAGTTACTAGGGTACTACATCCATGCTACCTACTCAGATGCGCCACTCTCGTCACTCCCGTCACTCTCATCGGTTTCATCCTCACTCTCCTCGTCGTCGCCGAGATGTGCAGGTTGTACAGGGGGCGTGACTTGACTTTGAAGACGGCTTATTAAGGACCTGAAATTCGCCATGTCCATACGCATCTGTGCCATCTCCGCAGCTTATGCATTCATTGTTGCCTTTACTTCGCGCAGCTCCCTCTCCATCTCTCTTTCTCTCTGGCTTACCTGCGAGGAAGACTGCGACCCACCTGCACCACCCATTCCGTACCATGTACAGATCGTTTCACCCCGTCCTCCGCAACAGATGCGTCCACTGTGTTCTGGACCAGTGGCTTGACGGAAGGCATCATCGGCCGTCAACGGGGGATTGCTCGTCCCCGTGCTATCCAGCGAGGAGGTAGTAGAGAGCCTAATCATTTCTTCCTGCATATGAGAAATAGATAATAATTTCAATATATTAGCATAAGTAATCCTTTAAGTAAAAATTGTATTTATACTTACATGTATTGGTGCGTAGGCTTCATCAACCCATTGCACCTCTCCTCCTAAGTCTCTGCTCTTTGACCCAGCAAAAATCTATATGCGGGTCATTTCTCGTTCATTTTCCCTCAATTATAAAAAGTTAAACAACTTCTTAAAATTGTTTTAAGACTCAAAATTAATCGTTGTAAATATTTTTTAAATACTTACAAAGTCCTCCTTCAGTTGGTTGGTGTTCTTCCTTCCCATCTTATGCGTCGACCTAAACCCTTTCGAACGATTCGTCGTATTCTTGGAAGAAATCGACTGAAATTTCACAAAGTCAGTATAAAAATAAAAGAAATAACTAAGAAAACTATATACATACCGCAAAATCCTCACTGGACCAAAAATTAATCAGCTTCCTCCATTGCTCTGGTGTAACACCAGGAGGGATATTCTGCACAAGCTGCTCATATGGAATCTGAGGGTTGAAGTACTACAAATGGAGAAATAAATATAGTCAATATGTAAATATCTTGATATTAAATATTAATAAAAAATCTTACCTTAGCCTTTATGTGTCCCTTGTATCGACGCAACATCTCAGCAGCATGGGATAAAATTTGAGAATCGACATGGGTACTGCGTTCTCATGTAAATACAGCCTGATACAACAAATATAATAACGATTAGCTCATAAAATGAAAAAAATGTTTTAAGATTTTAGAATACCTCCAGATCAGCAAGTATGGCAGCCTTGACAGCATAAGTAAGCTGTCGGAAGTCGTGGGTGGTGATGGGGACGCGTGCACGGGCAACCTGGCCAAGGTAGCTCTGGAACTCCGTGGAGTTCTCTCCTACCGCATCTCCGCCAAAAATGCGTACAGGTAACGTCTGCCCTGGTGCAAGACGGTCTAAGAATCTACACTGAGACGGTCCACGCCGTCTTTGTGTAGATCCACTACCTGCATCAGAAGAACCGTCCTGTGGCTGCTGGGGAGGTTCAGGGACCTCCCGAATACGTCTAGGTCTAGGAGTCATGTCTGCAATTTTAAAGAGTTATTTCAAATATATACATTTCGATAGATGACAACAATTTCTATTAATAGAAACTGAAAATAAAAAAACATTACCTGAAATTGCTAGTTCCAAGTTCCATTGTCGTTGTCTAATACCTCATTCAAAAAATCATTGGAGTTATTTTGATATGCTACATCATTGTCTAGTGCATCTGCCTCTTCGTTTACGTCGAAGAAATCTCTCGATGTTGTTCTAATTGGTATTATCCATCCACTAACTGAGTTATCTGGAACATAAAAGACCTGTTCGACCTGACTGGCAAGCGTATACGGTTCATTTGTTTGTAACCTACCTGTTTGCTTTAAAGAAAGAACCCCATTTCTATCCTTCTTGTAACCTACTCCAACTCGACCAACATCAAACCAGATGCAATGAAATAGAACACACCTTACATCATGTGTAAAACTGATTTCTAGTATATCAATAATCTCGCCATAGTATCCATCAATTTCAGCATTGAGATCAGCCTTCACTATTACTCCTGAAAGTTGTGACGCTTTATTTTCATCAATTGACTTCTTTCGAAATCTAAACCCGTTAACGATATAGCCAGAATGTGATATTATCAATGAGTATGGACTCCTGTGAATTATATCGAGATTTGCGCTCCACCGTTCATCTTTGATAACTTTTAATATTTTAATTTTATCCCCGAACCATTTCAGAAAGTCCGATTTTCTAGTGGTTGTTGACTGAAACTCTTCGAAGAAAGAATCAACCTCGTCTACTTGCATCAAAATATAATAATGAATAAGATCTCTTTCAATGTCTGAAATACTACGACGGGTACTCTTTAGGATAGCTCGGCCATTCTGTTGTAATATCCAAAGTTTATTTGGATCTTCTATCCACAACTCACCATCATTATTTTGTTCGAACATATCGAATCTAATACTCTTTCCATCACCCATATACATGTCACAAAATGTGATACATTCTTCACATAAATATCCCTCGGCAATACAACCTTCAGGTGCAGCTTTGTTAAATACCATATTCTTTAATTTTCGTAGGTATCTTTCAATTGGATACATCCATCGATACTGTACAGGACCACATATCCGAGCTTCGCTAGCAAGATAAATAATGAGATGAACCATTATATTAAAAAATGTAGGTGGAAAGAGCTGCTCCAGCTTACATAAAGTTATAACTATATCTGTCTCTAGTCTGAACAATACTTCCGGGTCTAAAGTCTTCGAACACAAAGCTTTAAAAAACTGAGTGACTTCAATTAGTGGCTGCAAAACATCTGGATGTACAACTCCTCTGATTGACAACGGAAAATGAACTTGCATAAGTACATGACAATCATGACTTTTTAATGACGATATCTTTTTTTTCCGTCATATTTATGCATCTTCTAATTTGAGAGGAGAATCCATCAGATACTCTAACGGATTTAATAAAATTCAGTATCTTATCTTTGTCAGCACTGGATAAAGTATACACTGCTTCAGAAATTATTACTTTAGAATTGTCAGACTCAATCGGATGTAATTCGGGTCGGATACCCAATTGTATTAGATCACGTCTGGCTCGCAAACTGTCTTTTGCAGTACTAGAGATATTCAAAATTGAAAGTATATTTTCCATAACATTCTTCTCTATATGCATCACGTCCAAGTTATGACGGACCTGTAAAGTATGCCAGTAGGGAAGCTCCTAAAAGAATATACTTTGTTTTCGCCATTCACCTATATTCTTCCTCTTAGTTAATCAGCCTAGAGAGAAGTTTCCCAAATTTTTTTATTCCATCCACATTATGCTTCCTGATCGGCGCGTCAAACTTAAACGACGTCCAAACGACTGTCCATCAAACTTGTAATTATTTTCACTTCTTAACCATCTATGACTGACCGGTAAGAAACGACGATGTCCCAAATAACAATGTTTCATACTCGTATTTAGCCATGTCGAATGTGTTTTATCCATACAAATCGAACATGCGAGTTTACCTTTCGTACTCCATCCTGATAAATTGGCATATGCTGGAAAATCATTAATTGTCCACAATAAAGAAGCACGCATTGTAAAGAATTCTTTCTTTACCGCATCATACGTACTCACTCCAGAATTACATAGAATCTTTAGTTCGTCAATCAAAGGTTGCATATATGTATCTATCGCATTACCTGGCCCCTTAGGACCAGGTATCAATATCGACATCATCATAAAGGAAGATGCCATTGACATTCATGGTGGCAGATTATATGTAACAAGTATCACAGGCCAAATAGAGTAACTCGTACTCATATTTCCGAATGGATTAAAGCCATCAGAAGCAAGACCCAATCGTGCGTTTCTTACTTCTTTAGAAAACGATGGATACATTTCATCAAACTTGCTCCACTCCTCTGTATCTGATGGATGTCGCATAACACCGGTTACATCTTTCTTTTAGATATTACTGTGGCATATCATCATTTTAGCTGTTCTTTCGTATGAATACAATCGTTGTAATCGGGGAATGAAAGGGAAGAACCGTAAAATCTTCTCTAGTTTTTTCCTCTTCGAATCATTACCATTATTCTTATATCAGCTACTTTTGCAGTCAGGATATTTATCTAAATTTGAGTAATCCTTCCAATATAAAATGCAGTCGTTCGGACATGCGTCAATTTTCTCGTATTTCAGTCCAAGTGCACGAAATCTAGACTTAGCGTCCTTCCAGTCCTTTAGAAAGTTTTATGGATTATTTAATAATATCCTAATCAAAAGTAAGACATCTGTCATCGTAACCGCTGTACACCGATTCTTCACTTTTATCTTAAACATCTCCAGAAGAAAACGTAATCGAGACATTTTGACTCCTGAGTATAATGGCTTCTCTGCATCTTGTATTTTTTCATGCAACATATCCGGAAGCGAATCCATCATTTCATCGGTGTCATGTCCTCGAATGTTATCTACCATCTCAAATATAGCATCACGGTCTTGTATTTCTGAGACATCTCTTTCAGTATCACCGTGGACATTACTATCTTCTTCTAAATTAACTCCTTCACCATGATATGTCCAATTTGTATAATGTAGCCAAAATCCATTTAATATCAAATGCTCGTAAACTGTGGCTCGATTTTGAGTCAAAGTATTTTTGCATCTTATGCAAGGACAATGTATCTTATCTCCTTCACCTCCTCTAATATGATAGTGCGATTCATATCGAAAAGCCCAGTCTATGAATCCGATAACTCCTTTATTATACGTCCGATAGTTATCGAATCTTTTGTTCATCCAACTTTTATCCATTGCCTAAAGGTAAGATCCAAAGTTAATTTCAAAAATGTTTGGTAAATGTTCATAACAACAACATGACATCATTATTAACTAGGGTAGCTAACAGGTTTTACAACCTAACTAAATATCATGTGGCACACCTGGCCTTCGATCCAGAGAGTCCGGTCTCGGTCTACCCCTCCTCCTCCCGACAAATCGGGTTCAGGAGCAGCGCTTGGCAGGGCAAGATGCGACACGTAGGCTCGAAGGAAAATGAATCAGCTATACACAAATATTCTACTTAATGAACAAATATTCTACTAAATATCATGTGACACACTTGGCCTTCGATCCAGAGAGGTCTCGATCTACCCCTCCTCCTCCCGACAAATCGGGTCCAGGAGCAGCGCTTGGCAGGGCAGGCTGCGGCACGTATGCTCGAAGGAAAATGAATCCGCTATACACAAATATTCTACTTAATGAACAAATATTCTACTAAATATCATGTGGCACACTTGGCCTTAGATCCAGAGAGTCCGGTCTCGGTCTACCCCTCCTCCTCCCGACAAATCGAGTTCAGGAGCAGCGCTTGGCAGGGCAGGCTGCGGCACGTAGGCTCGAAGGAAAATGAATCGGCTATACACAAATATTCTACTTAATGAACAAATATTCTACTAAATATCATGTGGCACACTTGGCCTTCGATCCAGAGAGTCCGGTATCGGTCTACCCCTCCTCCTCCCGACAAATCGGGTTCAGGAGCAGCGCTTGGCAGGGCAGGCTGCGGCACGTAGGCTCGACGGAAAATGAATCGGCTATACACAAATATCTCACATTTGCATCATACCTCTACACGTTCACGTCGTAAAACTTCACATTGACATCATACCTTTACACATTCAGAGCATACAATTTTTCATTCACATCATGCATCTACACCTTTTGGTGTTTGTATAACAATGAACATGATTTATCCATCATACCACCGCATCTATACATACTACCCTCAAACTCAAATATGTACACCTTCACATACTATCATCACATTCACATCTATACACCATCATTCACAACAACTTTACATTCACATCATATGCATGCACTTTCATATATTACACTTACATTTACATCTATGCACCTTAAAATATCTTCATATTCACATCATAAGCAAGCATAATAAGATTATAAAAATAAACAATGCTTTTACATTCGTGTTAACTACAAACAATAAACAATCCTTTTACAATAAACAATTCTTTAACAAATCTATACATACAAATTAAGATTATGAAATTAAAGCAAGCACAATATATTAATAAATAACCAGAAAGTTTAAAAAAAACTTACATCCAAATGAGTACGTGGAGGCCGGTGTCGGTGGGCGGAGGCTGGAGTGCCGAGGAGGAGGTCGGACGGCGGAGGAGGAGATGGAGGCCGGAGGACGGACGCCGGAGGGCAACGGGCGAGATGGAGGACGCCGAAGGGTGGAGGTAGAGGCCGGAGGGCAAGGGGCGCGAGGATGGACGTCGGAGGGTGGAGGAGGAAGCAGGAGGGCGGTGGAGGAGGCCGGAGTGCGATGGGGATCGAAGGGCGGAATGAGGAAGAATGAGGAAGATGGGTTCGACGGGGATGGGTATATTACCATCGGGGACGGTCGTTCGACCGTCCCTTTTACTAATAATCGGCGACGGTTATAAGTGGACCGTCCCCTCTGATAATTTTTATTTAAAGCGACGGTTACAACCGTCTCTTATAATTATAATCGGGGACGGTCGCGAGGTGACCGTCCCCGATGGTTACAAACATTTTCCCCAGCGCGCCATTTGCAGAGGTTGTAGGGACGGTTATGCAACCGTCCCATAAAACTAAACCATAAGGGACGGTTGTAACCGTCCCCTTTACTTTCAATTATATGCGACGGCCACAGTGAAGTAACAGGGACCGTTATGACCGTCCCCTAAAGGCTTGTTCCGGGGACGGTCATATAACTGTCCCTAATTGTCATGTAAAAGGGGGCGGTCATAACCGACCGTCGCTAAACCTTTACATAGGGGACGGGTAGCAAACAACCGTCCCCTAAAGTAGTATAGTGGACGGTTGCTGTTTGACCGTCCCCAATAACCGTCCCCAAAGGCTGTCCAGTTTGTACTGAAGATCATATAATCAAGAATGCCATGTAATATTTATTTCAATGTCACAAGAATGATAACTAATGAATGAAGTTGTGAAAGTTTCGTGAAAAGATATAGAAATGAAAATAAATTATCTCTAAAATAGTTTATGGATTGATGCAATTGGTTATAGGCACTACTGGAGGAAATGTTTTTACCGACGAGTATAATCGTCACTAAAGATTTAACAACCATCGCAACAACGTTATTGCGGCGGTTATTTACTTGTTGCACAACTATCGTAAAAAGTGTCGTCTCTATAGCCTTCGGCAACGATTATTTGTAAACCGATGCTACAGATCAATTTTTGCACTGGTTATACTCCGTCGTAAATGAGCCCCCACCAAGTCGCAATTAGGTTGGTTTAGCGACACAATTTTTGGTAATGATGACTAGTGGCAACCATCATAATAAATAGTCATTAGGGTCGATTGACAACTGTCGCTAACTTAATTTTGGATGCAACCTCTAATGAATCAATATAGACGATTAAGAACAATTGCTAAGGTGGAAATTTTCATTAGTTGCAATAATAATTTTTGTAACTTGTTTGAAAATAAATAATTTAAACAATATGGACATCCAGAATATGAAAACTATCTAATTAAAGAAAGTGAGGTTGAAAGTAAAAGATTGACCAATAAAAATAGTATCAATATATTATAAAAAAAACCAACATATATAGTGAAAGAAAATGCACATTACACCATAAAAGAAAGTTGAGATTCCAAAAAGTAAAATACTTAAAGTGAGTATTACAAATATAGACGTGCATTTCAAGGAGTTATTACGATTAAAAAACTAAACAACCTATCTTATACTAATTGCCCTGATCAGGTGTTGTAGGAAGGTTGTTGATTTTGGCTTTGGAGATCTAGAAATAGTATCTTCAACAATTCCTCAATTCTTTTGTTTCTGTCCTTCAATTCTTTAATGTCTTCTTGATGCCTCCTTAATTGTTCATGGAGTCCATCATCGTTGTGTCCTTGAGAAGATGTTCCTCATTTCTTATACCAACTCTCAAAGATAGCTCGATGTCCAGCACAATGAACGCATCAGGAATGCTCACGACCCATAACACGTATAATTGCCTCCTCTGGAGTGAGTGGTTCTGGTGGATCTTGATCTTCAACATTAGGATTAGGCATTGCCATCACAAGGTTTCACATATCATTCTAGAATATAAACAAAATATATGTGATTGCAAGAACTAGTAATGACTAAAAATTGTAAGCGGCAAAAATAATAAGATTAATATTATCTTACATGTTGTTTTTCATATACTTCATGAACCCAGTCTCTAATGCCATCTCCCTTATCAATGCTATTTGTTAATTCAAAAATCTCCATTCTATGTGCCACACGCCCCTCTTTTTTCTCCTGTTAACATTAAGTTTATCTATAGTTAGAATATAAATGATATTTTCTCAAATAAATCATGTCTTTTTAGGCCACTTGTCTTCTTTTCTTGTTCATTCACGCATGATGACAAACGTGATGAAAATCCATCAGGAACCTTGATACTTCTTAAGAATGTAAGGATTCTTTGTCTTTCATTTGTATTTAAAGTATAAATAGCATTGGGGAGTGGCTTTTTTCCACATGGTAGTTGCACTACTTGCAATTCACTCCTGACACCCAGTTGATAAAGATTTAATCTTGACTTCACAATATCCTTTGGATTTCCATTCAAGTTTAGAATACCAAGAATGTTATCAACTACATTCTTTTCAATGTGCATCACATCAAGACAATGTCGAAGCTATGTGATTTGAAAAAAAAATAATTTAGGATCATCTATAATGGTTACCTCTAAGATAACGAGTCATAACCTTCTATCAATAAAACTAACTTTTTTAAAACAATTTTTTATTGGGTAACCAACAAAGACCACGGTTTTAAAAATCAGACTGGATATTGAACCGGTTAGTCATCGGTTTGGTCTAACTATGTCCAACAATTGGTTCAAATCGATCAAACCGGTCATGATGTTAGCATGACATCAACATTCATATCGATCAGGAAAAAAATCGAACTAGACTATTTTTATGGGTCAAACCGGTCGAACCGTGAAGATCATAGATAACTAGCACACATACATATATACACATACGTCTATATTATATGCAAGATATATGTATTGTTTACACGTGTGTCTATAAATAATAGTCTCTCAAATAATTTAATAAATAGTAACCAATATGTCCAATAATATTCAAACATTTAACCATATATTAAACAAATGAAATTTCTTTTAAACAAATTCTCATTATTAACCTATATTGGGCAGGGTTGGGTTGGGTTGGGCTGGGAGAATAGTAAACTGTGAGGAGGGGGTACTCCTGTGAACAATACCCCAACCCAACCCAACCCTGCCCAATCCTGCAACTAAACGAATCTATAAAAAATATATACATTGAGATTATCTGATTGGTTCTGTTCATCTTTTACTGTATGTAAACTGTTCTAACGTTATCTTGAACAGAGATTAAAAAAGATTGGCGTACTGATTTTTTAGAAGATCTCGATAGCTTCCACACTTCAAATTAAAATATTTCAGAGAAAAAACAGGACTCGAATCTTTGCCAAAGAAAAAGTCTATGACAGTTTGTTGGCTCTCAATTCAGAATTTCGGCATGCGAACATGCTCTCCATGGGCATACTTCTGCAAGATATCCTAACTCTTGCATGAAGAAAATGTCGATAAAATTTGCTAGTGATGCCTCTTAAAAGATGAATATTTGTATATAGATCTCCATAAAAAATCAAAAAACAAATGATCAATGAGTGTTGACTGGTTCAAACCAATTTCTCAGTGGAATATTGGTTGGTCCCGAAAGATATTCCATGTTTAACTTGGAAGAAATTTTTGAAAAGGCAATGCATTGTAGCTTTGATAAGAGATCGATATTGCATTAATACGAGACGTGCACTGTTAAAAACTAATAATATTATAGCATTTGGATTATGTAACTGATTCCTTGTATTAATGTCAAAGACCATTAAAGGATCATACATTCGATCTATCCAATTAGTTGCTGGACTCGATCAACACAAGGGAGAAGGTCAATGCCAGGAGTGCAGAGGGCTCAGTGGTGCAGGTTGGCGTTGTGGTCAGCATCTAAAGGGAGGTTGTCGTGTAGAGGTTTGTATCCTGAATAGGAGGTCACAGATTGGTCGCTGCCACAAGGAGGATGACCCAACACAACTTCGACGTCGCAAGGAGGTCGAGGCCGAAAGGAGGATGAGGCGCGTAGCGACGAGGGACAACAAAAGTTTTGGGAGCATTAGGGTTTCATTTCGTTACGGGGGAGGTAAAGAGGTGGGACGAAGAGGCGAGATAAAGAGGGCAGTTGCCAAAAAAATTCGGGTCGATGATTTGCGATGGTTTGTAGATACCATCGCTAACTGCCAAATATTAGCGACGATTAAGACAAACTGTCGCAAATACCTTGTGCTTTCATGACGACGGAACCCAACCATCGCAAAATAGTAAGAATTTATGACACTCATTGTTGACCATTGCAAAAAAAATAGAATTTGTGACACTAATTGCTAACCATCGCAACTGGCCGTCACTATTGCCCTACTTGCCTGTAGTGAGGCCTGGACATCAGGTCGAGTCGAGTTAGCTCATTTAGTTACATGCAAAAGCCAACTTAGCCCATAGGTTTCAAAGACAAAACCCAACTGAGCCCATTTAATGTTGGGTCGAACTTGACCCACTTATTATCAGGACAGGTTTCATTTTGGAAACCCAAGCCCACCTACCAAGCTCACAAATTATCGAGTCGAATCAGACGTAGATCCATTTAGACATGCATAAAAGCCCATCTCGCTCACAAAAATGCAGGCCTCAAGCTCAGATAATCAAGAATAGCATGCAATATTTTTCTCAATATTTTAAGGATGATAACTGAAGAGTGAAATTTGTGAAAGATTCATGGAAAGATGTAAAAATAGAAATAATTTGTCATTAAAATAGTGTATGGATCAATGTAGTTGGTCAGATAAATCAGAAATAGAATGTGTGTGTATATATGGGTTTGATGGGGCTGCCCTCAGGGGATAGCCAACTGGTTGCCCTGCATCATTTTTCGGTGAAATTTTTTATTTTTTAAATACTATAATGTATTTTCATTGCTTTATCCATCTAATATGTCATTCAAATTTCGTCAGATACAGAGACTCCTATGCCCTTCATCACTTTATCATATGTTATTATTATTCGGACCAATCCGCTTGGAAAACAAAACAATATCCAAACCCAATCCCTTTTATTTGCGGGTTGGACTAGGCTCGGATTTTTTTATGCTAAAGTTCTGAAGTAATACGATTTAAATGGATCGCTAACCAAAAGCTCATCGGCTACCGACCCAATATTCATGACTACACACAATCTCCTCGAAATCACCCGATGCTTCATCTCCCCCTCTTGTGACCTCGGGAGAGGGATAATGGATAAGGAGGAAGAAAGGATAAGGATGGTTTATCCATCATTTTTGTTGGGTTGGAGGGATGAGATTAAGAGAGATAGGACGGATAAGTAGTTTTTATTTGCTATTATCTATCCGGTTGGGAAAAAAATGAATAAAGGATAGAAGTTAATTATGTTAGATGGATAATGAAAAGTAACTAGTCGTTATTTCTAAGTTTATGACGGGAGAGATCGATGATGGACCATATACATCCTCTTGACTCCAGTATCCCTCTCCCTATCCTTCAAACAATCAGAAGAAGGTACACGGTGTTTAATTACGAGAAGAAGTGTGAAATTTAGAACAAAAATGTTATGTTTAGTTATTAAAAAAAATTAAAGTGACGAGTAACTTTTTGGTGATGCATTGGTTGTTTAAAACCGCGTATTTGCAAAATTGACCGCGTAAAGTCACCTTAACATAACATCAACTCCGCTTTCAACAGAATTAATAAATTTAATTTATTCTTAAAACAAATATAAATTGACAATGTCATCATCTCCATGGTCTCTTTACTTCATATAAAAAACCTCTCGATAAAAAGCATGATCCATTTAAGCAATTCATGTCACCTCACGACTTTAAAAAAATGGAAAAGGAAGCAAAATCCTCCCAAATATACATCCTGCCATTTTTCTGTGTCGATTCAAAGAATGTAGAACGAAAAAATATAATAGACAAAAAATATATTTTGAATGGATTTCCTATAAAATAGTCTAATTAACATTAGGTTCATTGAGTCTTATTTTATATTTGACCGATAGACATCAATGCATTGTGTCCATGTCAGGGATTAGACTTTAATATCAAGGATTACAAGAACAATTCGATAAAATCGGAAGATTATATATGATCATAGATGTAAAGATGTATTAAAGAATAGGAGAAAGAACCTATAAAAAGCCATGAACGAGGCCAACCAAACAACAGCCACAAGGAAGGGAGAAGCTAAGCATTCCTATTCCCCTCAGGTTGAGCAGCAGCTATGGTGGTGGAGAACGAGGAGTCTGTGTGGTCTCAGATCCTCGACGAGGCCATCAGCTACGCCCAGGCTGAGCCCATCCTCGCCAGCTCCATCACTGCCGCTGTCCTCTCCCACCGGTCCTTCCCTCGCTCCCTCTCCTTCCACCTCGCTAACAAGCTCGCCACCACCACTCTCCCTGCCACCCTCCTCTACGACCTTTTCGTCGGTGTCCTCACCTCAAATGCCACCGTCCGTGCCGCTGCCGTTGCTGACCTCGTGGCGGTGCGGCAACGCGATCCTGCATGCGATTCCTTCTGCCACTGCCTCCTCAACTTCAAGGGCTTTCTCGCCTTGCAGGTAAATGGATCCTTACTACCATACACTTTCAAGTTATGGGGTTTGATCCGTTATCTGACCTATGAAATTTGTAGGGCTTCAGCTGAACTAGATCTATTAATACATAAACAGAAGTATGATCAATGTTTTACTGATAGATTAAAGATGAGGGATATGGTTGGGTTTCTCTCTCTTCCTCATCGATCTCTCCCGCTATGAAAATATGATATGTTTGGAATCAAGTAACTCTATCCATCGTAACTAACTTCTAGCATTTATCCTTTCTTCTCCACTCGAAAATGGAACATCAAATAATCACCAATCATTCATCCTTATCTCTCTAAATCCTATACCTCCACCTGAACAGAAATGAGAAATAAAACTCTTTGTCCCTTCTCATCCTTTATCACTCTACGAAACGGGTAAAAAATCATTTGAATGAAGTCTTGTCACAGAAATTATACTTAAAAAAGATATTATTACAAAAACTTACAAATCCAAAAACTTATATATTACTATATATACAGGTTGTACATCTGTAGTCTGTACATTATTCTTCCTCAATCCTGAAAAATTAAGGCCTTGTTCGTTTGGGTCATAAGGAGGAATGGAATAAGGGGAATAAGCCTCCAACACGCTTCCCCGTGGTACGACTATTCCCCATTATTTCATCTTATTTCACTCTTATTCCTATCTTTATCCCACCTTACCTACCTTTATTTCACCTTATTCTCCTTATTCTTATCCTCCAGCCGAACGGAGAATAGACCCTTATTCCCCTTAATCCCTATCCTTATTCCTGCTTATTCTCCTACCGAACGGGCCCTAACTGTGTCAAAACTTGACAATCTCGTCTATTTTAGCATATTAAAATTTAGTTTATGATGATATAATTGATAGTCTTTTCAATATGAATTTAAGCAAATATTTAAATAGTCATTTAAATGGTTTTCGCTTTAATCCTTAATCTACACATTCATTAATTACCTTTTTATGATTTCATATTACAATTGCATTCTTTATCTCAAATATTAATTCCTGCACTCATCTTGACCAAATATTACAGACGCAGCGGATCGCCCACGTACTATGGACGGAAGGCCGGCAGCCGCTTGCTCTCGCCCTCCAGTCCATGATTTCCGACTCCTTCGCCGTTGACATCCACCCTGCCGCCAAGTTTGGCAAGGCTGTCCTCCTCGATCACGCCACCGGCATTGTCATAGGCGAGACCGCCGTCATCGGCGATGACGTGTCCATTCTCCACAACGTCACCCTTGGCGGCAATGGCAAAGTCGCCGGTGACCGCCACCCCAAGATCGGAGACGGGGTCCTCATCGGCGCCGGTGCAACAGTCATCGGGAACGTGAAGGTTGGGAACGGAGCAAAGATTGGCGCAGGGTCAGTGGTGCTGAGTGACGTAGCGGAGTGGACGACGGTGGTCGGCATTCCGGCAAAGGCGGTGCCGAGGAAGAAGAAGGGGAAATCGGAGGAGGACAAGCCCGGCAAGTCCATGGATCACACGTCGGAGTGGTCTGATTACGTTATTTGAGGGCCATGCATGTTTGTATGTACGTGTGTATATATATTTCATTCCTTGT
The DNA here is from genome assembly GCA_037367405.1 of Ottelia alismoides. Classification (NCBI taxonomy): domain Eukaryota; kingdom Viridiplantae; phylum Streptophyta; class Magnoliopsida; order Alismatales; family Hydrocharitaceae; genus Ottelia; species Ottelia alismoides. The sequence goes on from JAZKJV010005435.1 coordinate 32,474, forward strand.
TTTGGTTGTGTTCTTTTTAGTTTTGATCAATGGGGACGAGAGCCCTGGTCTGCTTCCGCGCAGTAAGATTTTAATCCGAGTTAATTTTGTAAGCGTGTGTGTATGAGAGAGAGAATGTAATGGTGCGCGTGTGAAGCACTGTATATTAGTCCTGGATTCTTGTTACACTGTACACAACTGTTCCCGATGGCTGAAATGAATTATCCTGGATTCTGTAATACTATGTACAGTACTGTTCATTAAACACAGCACGAATCCTCTGCATCACATCATAGGAGAGGCTGGTGGTAAAAAGATGCGCGCCTCTACCCGCTCGATCAAGATCGAGTGATTATACAAAATCTGGATATTTTTGAGTTCTTACCGTATGAACCGCTCGATCTGAATCGAACGACTAGAGACACGCATCTTTTTACAACCGGCCTCTACAGTACTGCAGAAGATCCGTGCTCCATTAAACATTCATGTATCCGCATGCAAACATAGGCTTATCTTTGCGGGAATGATGTTGCAATACAACAGACAGACGATCCTCTCCCTATCTTTGCACCTGTTTGGTGCATTCTCAATTGAAGAACAAAAGTGATCCATCTACCATGAAGACTGGGTCAAAAAGAAAAAGAATCTCACTTGCAATCTCAGTTGAAGAATAAAATGTCTCTCCCCTCAAATATTTGGAACGAAGAAAATCAACCTAAAGTGATCCATTTGTCATGAGAAACCTCCAAAGACAGGCAACCTTGGAGGCTTTGACCAAGTCCTCTAATGATCTTATACCAAGCACCTCCTCTTCCTTTGAAAGGCAAACATCCTTCCATTAAATCTCATGCGCTTATAATCCCAAAGGAAGTCCAAGCACATAGAAGAGATCCATGCAATAGATGAAGATGAAAGCGGAGTGCAATAAGTCCAAAAGAGCAATATACCACAAATAATCGAGTTTAAAAGATGTATACGCCCAGCAATGGAGAGAGATTTAGCCTTCCCACCACAAAGATGGGTGCAAATTTTGTCCTCCAACGCTCTAGTAGAGGAGCAGTCACCAGGCTTATGTTGAAGCTGTATGATCAGGTATTAATTAGTTGGTAGAGAGTTACTCACAAGTCCTGAAGTAAGATTCCAAATGAAGTTACCTCTACCTTTTCTGAAGCAGAAGAGAGCTTTTAGTAACATCTATTCTAAGGCCAGACATTTCCCCGAACGACTCCATAATGTCACCAATTGCCTGAAGAGTTTTTGTGTTGCACTTGGTAAATAACAAAAATATCATCAACATAAATAAGATGTGTTGGGGACAATGTTCTTCCCCGACCTATAGTCTTGATATAACCATCAGCTGCAGCAATGTCCATCAAGCAAGATAAAGAGTTTATAACCAATGCAAATAGGAGGGGGTTGAGATGGTTGCCTGACGGATGCCTCTAGTGCCTTTAAAGAGGCCATGGGGGAGTGTCGTGCATAAGTTCCGAGAAGGAGGTAGTCTCAATGCAGTTCCAAATCCAAGAACACCAAGTATCTCTAAATCCCATGATTGCAAAACGCTCAAGTAAAAAATGATGATTCACCGTGTCGAAAGCTTTAGTAAAATCCACTTTAAGGCAAACATTCAACAGTCCATGCTTCCTCTCAAATCCCAAAGCTAATTCTTGTGCAAGTTTTACACTATCCCCAATATGTAACCCTTTAATGAAGGCCATTTGGTTATGAGAAATGAGGTGGTAGGACCTCAACGAGCCTTGCAGATAAAAGCTTTGCAAATATCTTGCAGACTACATTGCATCATGAAATAGGTGGAAATTTCCCAATCCCTGAAAGGGAGGGGACTTTTAGGACTAGCGTGAGAAATGTGTGGTTAACTTATCTTATTATAAACCCACCTGAGTGAAGGAAGACTATTGCGGAGATGACTTCCTCTTTAACTAATGCCCAATGGTGTTTAAAAAATCCAGCATTGAAGTCGTCGGGTCCCAGAGATTTACTAGAATGAATATAGAATAAGGCACCCAAGAGTTCCACCTCGTCAAATGGCCTTTCAAGCCACTCTTTAGCAGTAGGGAAAAGCACCTTCTTTGGGGTAGGGGCACATAGGACACCATCCGAGCAAGAAGGAACTGAAAGAAGTGATTCAAATTAGGAGGTATCTTGAGAAGCAATTTGTAAGTGTTCCTCCATGAGCATATACTCACCATTGATGAGACACATGATTCTATTTCTTGCCTCCCTAATTTTTATGGAGAGATGAAAGAACTTGGTTGAGCGATCTCTGAGTTTCAGCAAAGACACACAACTTCATTGCCCCCAAGCAGACTCTTGGACAATCTCAAGTCGAACAAGGTAATCTTTCAAGTCAAGTTCGAGTTGAGCAAGGGTAGGGTCCTAAGGGGAGGTCCCAATAACCTCATTGACTCTTGCCAACACTTCGGTTCCCATCTTAAAGTCATCATCGACTCTTCCATGTGTAGCAACCCAAGCTTTCAGAGCCTTCTTAACATCACATAATTTTTTAAATAAGAACAAATAAAGGGTTACCCCTACCAGGAGTAGCCCAAGTTGCCTCCATAACGGAGAAATAACATTCCTTTCTAGTCTAGAAGTCTGAAAATCTGAAAGGCCTGCTATGATTTAGTTTTCCTACAATCTCCACTGAAATAAGCAAATGGTCACTAGAAGCCAACAGAGAGTATCATACTTTCAAAAGTGGAAAAGCTCCATTCACAAGGTATTACATAGTGCTCTATCAAGCCTAGCATCAATTCTTTTAGACCCAATTGTGGGGTTGTTCCATGAGAGAGTATTTCCCCAAGGTTTTAGATTAATGAGAGCAACTTCATCAATGTAAGTATTGAAATCAGCAACAAAACTAGCAAGAGGGGTCCTCCTCCCAACTTTCTCAGAAACAAATCAACAAGATTGAAGTCTCCCATAATCAACCATAGGGTCGTAATCAGGGATCTTATTTGTAGCAGATCTGCCCAAAGAGACCTTCTCTCAGAGGGGAAATTGGAGCCGTAAATGATAGAGAGGCAGATATGGAAGCCCCCACGATTAGTGCAATTGAGAGTTATAGACTGAGATGTGATTTTTAAGGGGGTCACATTTCCAAGTTTCCTCTTCCAAAGGAACCAGACCCTTCCAAGATGAGTGTTGTTGTAGATGGAGCACCATCCATGAGTGAGGGCAGCAAGAAAACGAGAAAACTTATTGGGCTTAATTTTTGTCTCCACAAGACCAACAAGTCAAAATTGTGTTTGGCAATCTCCCGGAGGATGCGCCTCAGTTTTGCAGACTTATTAAGTACCCTAACATTACAGGTTATAATTGACATTAAGAGTTAGGGGTGGGGGTTGAGCTGCTTGAGGTGTTCCTCTTGTGAGAAGTTGTTGCAAATTTCTTCTTTTTGCCATGGAGGATCTGTGTCCAATCTGGATTATCCTCTACGAACTGGGGCGGGGGCGGTGTCACGACCTGCCCCACTAGTCAGGACGAGTGCGACATTACCCACCCTGCTATCCAGGACGAGTACAACAGATAAACTATCCAATTAGCTTAACCATAATTAGCATGTCCGTTAAAATCCAACATCAATTCCTCTATCTTATGGACTCCCAAACGCTACCCTGTACCTGAAATAATTCATATAAAACTTTTCATAACAAATTCACAAATCCTTCTAACACAACCACCCAAGTCATAATACAAATTCACATCACCAAACACATTTACATTGTTCCTTATGTACAACCATCATCTACTGTCAATGTTCATATACAACTCTATCCACTTCAAAAATAAACATCCATTCTGCCTAGAAGCTAACTACTTACCTGAGGTACAAAATTTGTCGCACTATCACAAAAATGGAGTGAAGAAACCAACTATTATCAGCAAAAACTTAATTCCTTTCCCCACATCCTTTACTGCTCCTCAGGTGTGTCTGTAAATAATAATTAATAACAGAGGGCTGAGTCTAAACTTCAAAATGAGCTTAGACCCAGCAAGTGGGTCTCAAGCACTTGGTAAGAAAATATATTGGCTATTTTGAAAATAACTTTGCTGGCTAGTAGAAATAAAATGCAATGCTATAATAAGACAATTTCATAAAAATGAAGCTTTGCAAAATAATAATGTCGTACAAAAATTGAAATATCAAACTGACAAACTGAAATTAATTTATTATCTGGCTGTTGAAAATCTTACGGAAATGAAAGTTTCTATTTTTCAGCTGTTATAACAACAGCACTGTGGCTAACATACTACGTCCATGAACACTGAAATAAACTGAGTCATATGCGTAGACTGCCCCAAAGGCCAAAGAACCTCCTGTATACAGCCCAAAGCCACTAAGTATACAGAATGCGGACCCAAAGTCCTCTGAATCGTATCTGACGGTTGCCATATCTGATGGCATGTTTCAGGGTCATATCTGATGACATCACCATATCTGATGGCTAGTTCATGACCATGTCTGAGAGCTACTGTAGTGGTCATTATTTCTGATATATTTTCCGATCCATAGTAATGTAACTGTAAGCTGAGAAATTTATGATCTCTGAATCATATCATCATACTGAACTTATCGGTATTTGTCTGAAAACTTCTGTGATATTAAGCAACATTAATGAATACTGAACATCTTAACAAACTCTTAATTAGTGTACAACATTCTCAATATGTAAGTCAAAGGCTGTAACATTGCAATGTACATGAAAAATATTGGTTAAAACTTAAAATAAACTTGAGACCACTCACCTCAAAATTTAACCTTTGCGACGAAAATGCGATTTGAACTTCTCACTCTTATCCTACGCTCTCGAGTTTCCCTACATATTGTAATAATAGATAAAGGTCTATAATATTATTAAATCATACCGTTTAGACATGTAAGTCTCTTCTTAAAAAAATGCAACTGCTATAATATCTCTCTTTACACAGATGACCCTATAACACTAACATGAACTAAACATTCTTAACGTGCACCATTATTATATTATCTTGGAGTACATACACATGTCTGCTATTCATAAAGTAGTATACGCTTGTTGTATAAAATTTATTTGCATAACATGATATCACCATTAGCGGACGGAATACCTACATGTTACCACTGTTAAAGATTTATGTTCTTTACCATATCCTACTCTCTATTTACAATTGTTCAAACCAGATTTCTAAATTCAAAACAGTTCTAACAATAGAGATGGTAAACTCCCATTTGCGGAAGAATAAGACTCATCCTGAATTAACTTAGTTGCTGAACTCATGACTAAATACTGAAATTTATGGCACTCCTTAAATCCTACAGACTTTGTCAACTGGATTCTTTCAATACCCACAAAGCATAGAGTTCCCCCCTTTTTCTTGTCCTGAGAATACAAAAATCAGTAACATCATAGTGCTTATATTTCTACGGTTAAAAATCTCCTCTTCAATTGATGCTTGCATGACAAGTTTGATAATTAGCCTTCATGAACGAACAACTAAGAACAAGGAATCCCTCTGCTCAACATCAAATCTGGTGAGAAATACCTGAGAGTTCTCCAGTCGAGAAGATGCCAAACTTGCACAATTACTTGCGGAAAATCTCCTTCGTTCTCAGCAAATGCGAGGCGCCCTCAAGTAAAGATGGAAGGTCGGCAGTAGCCCTATTCTAGTTTATATATTGAGTGCCTATTTTTAATCTATCAAACTTCCTTTTCCCTTCAACGTAGCAAGGGAATGAGATTACCAGCCACGTCATCCATCATCATGCATATCTAATGGAGACGTTGAAACCTTGACCACTAACATGTACTCCTTGTAAACTATATGATAAAAGAAAGGAACCAAATAACATTTTTTTTTCATTTCACCTAACGTGTCTCAACTTATATACATATCCGTTTAATTTTAGGTCACTTTATTTCTAAGGTAATAACATTAAACTAATAATAGTTAAATGATTGTCTATTGATATCTATCCTAATTATTGACTAACTTATTTTACCTAGTTCTTAATAATGTTATAATCGATTATATATATACATATATATTCGAATTTCATCGATCATTGTATCAGCTTTATATTAATTATAGCATTTTACTCTGTATCCATAAAAAAATGAGTATCACGGTACACTCCTCATGTCCGTTAATAAATGTGTCTACATAGGTATCCATATCCAGTAAGCTGATGGTATCACTATTACAATATGATCAATCTGTTCTCTTATTAATCAAATATACTTTAACCCTTAAAGTCTTATCCATACAAATATGTACCTATATCATTCCATTATTTATATGCATATTCTAGAATAAATATGGTAGGTATGTGCTTGTATCCGACCATCGACATCCTTGAGCCTTAAGTTTAGTATAAATAAAATATTTTCTCATTCCTGAATGTTACAGGCGGGGAGGCTCCTAGGTATCATGAGGGGATGGGAGTTACAGAATCCAGTGACAGACCACCCAACTTGGATCACGAATTCAGGTCAATCCTCTGCTTTAGGGGAATCTTGTGGGGAGGGACAAGGTTTCCTTTGCAAGGATTAGCATACCATATACAGAAGCGTGTGTTTTCATTGGAAAAGCATAGTAAGGTTTCCCAGCATGCTTCGTTCTCCCCTCAACAAGAACATGGGTCCCTAGTTCCTAGGTAGGAGCTACTTGGGGGCAGTTGACATGGAGGCCAACCTCTTCTTCTTGTGCAGTTGAAACAAGAGGATGGAGTAAAGTGGGCAAATCAGTCCCACCTTGTTGCAACAGGCCATCAATAGGATGTGATGTGGGCAAGTCCCCCTCTTGGAGGGGAGGCACTTCAATAAAGGGGGAAGCCTTCAAGGAGATGGCAACTTCACGAGCAACGAAAGGGGACTATGAGGTGGTTGGCTGATGGTGGTAGGATTTCCTTCAGCAGTAAGTTGAGATTCCTCAACTGGGCGACCAGCCTTCCCAGACGCGCGAAAATCGTCTTGAGGGGCAGGAACTGAGGGGCATTAGTCTAGAGTGTGGCCAAAGATAGCATAGTGGTTGCAACGCTTTGGCTTCCATTCGAATTCAACACAAATTGGGGGCATTTGTCCCAAGGGCAGGACAAGTGGGACACTCGTCGGAGTATCCTTAGAGGCATTGATGGAGATAAAACATCGAGTAAAATCTCGACGGTTCCCAGTCACAGAATTCATAAAGAGTGGGGTGCCCAGAACACTTGCGAGTTTATCAAGGACGATGTTTGAGCAATGATCAAGGCCATTCTCGCGAGGAGAGAGCTTGTAGGGACCTTCTCAAATGAACATGGAAAGGTACTTACCGAAAAGGTTTCTTCCCAAGCAAATAGAATACAAGAGTGCTTTCCCACCACAGTTTCGGGGTAGCAACATCTTTTGGCAACAGGAGGGCAACCTCTCGACCATACACGAGAGTCGAGGGCATGTAGGTCAACCGTAGTAGGGACAAGGAGGAGGGGCTTGGTGATCGCATACCTCTCTCCAAGAGCACCGCGAAGGGGGAGACGTGGCAGGGGCTGGGCAAGTTGGATGCAAGTGGGCTAATGAAGTCAGCAAGGCGGACGCCTCCAAGAGGATGGGGTGAGGAGGAGAGGAGTGTGGAGTAGGGAGAGGTTGCATGAGAACCTTCAAAGGAGGACCCCCGGGTCGGAGAGGAGACCAACCAGATGAGGGCAGAGCTTCTTGCCCCCTCTTCCATCCGTTCCCGCCTCGCTTCAACTACGGTGGTGACAACACCTTGACAGATGGTGAACCACTTTGAGAAGTTCTCAACCAACAACTAGAGGTTGAAGCATTTTTTGGTGAAACGACGCACTCCTTTATACCCTCCCCCTCCACTCTGGCCCGAGCGCTATCCCCGCAGCCGCTATTGTCGCTCCCTTGGCCTCATCGTTCGCAATTTCTGTTATCAAACTTTTCCATCCTTTTACCGTCAAGCCCCTCCATTTTCCTTTTCTTACTATCAGGTCCCTCATCGCATGCTCAAGGACCTTTGGATCCCTTTCAATAGTTTCGGCCCTATCAGGAACGTATACCTGTTCAAGAACAACCACACTGAATACGTTGTTTCCCGTTGTTTCTATCTACCTTGGTTGTTCCCTTCTCATCACGTTACTTGCATGGAGCCTCGAGGCTTTGGCTTCGTCAAGTTCCTTAATCCCGAGAATGCATACGAAGCCAACCAGCAGATGAACCATCAATCATGTCATCTATGGTTGCGAGATAACTATCGTATTCGACGAGGAGAACAGGAAGACCCCCCATGAGATGCGAACCACCTCATAGATTGGACAAGATTCAGTAACGCCTCCTTTTGTTTTCCAGCTGGTACATATATAATTCTAAAAAAACATATATTATTTGTTACAGAATTGTGAAAATATTGAGTAAATTTGTTTTATTCTTTTATTGTAGATTTTTTCCGGTTTATTTCACATGTATCCATGTACAAGGTCATGAGATAGTAAATGCTCGCAGTACAGCTCCTCCATCTCGTATTCCTATTTACAAATTCTGGTGCTTGCCTTGTGGATGATTTAATGATTCTAAGTGATATCAATCTTTTTGAGATTTTTTTACATTTACGTCCCTCTTAACTTCTGCAATATCAGATATGCTCTCTCCTTTTGAAAATCAATTGTGACTCTACATTCTTCCAGTTTTATCACGTGTGCCTCCTGGACTAGTTGATGTTCATCCATGTCTGAAACATGCGTTAATTTTTGGACACACTGGGAATTAGATAAAAACATAGGACATGAAGGTAACTTATTTCTTCTTCTTCTTCCTTAACTTCAGCTGCTCCCCGTCGACCCCCTCCCCAATGCCAACCTTCTCCATCCAGCTCTCCCAAACATCTTGTGACAGTGGAGTGGGTATGGAAGCTCCTAGAGGAGTTAGAGGACATCCATCTACGAATGGACACAAACGACTTCTTGCACCTGAAGCACGAGCTATGGATAAGGGTCACCTCTGAGTTCAAGGCCATGTGCTTCAGGTCTAAGGCCCTGGTAAAGGTGGTGGAGTGGTGTTCTAGCGAACTGAAAAAGTGGGTGCTAGAGGTGATGGGGGTGAGGGTGGACTCGGAGGGGTCCAAGATTGCAAGAAGTTCTCCTTCGTGTGATGGTGGCGATAATGGGGATCAAGAGGCCACAAGTGGTGCATTGGTCTTGGTGACCTCTCTAGCTCTCTCTTTTTTCCTCCTCAACAATGTGCACACAACGCATCTCTCCCCTACCCTTGCATCTCTACTTTGCATGATCCATCGCACTTGTAATCATAGCCCTCCCAATGGTTGTGAGGGGTGTGGTTTTTCCTCTCCTTATCCCCCTCTTGCGGTTGTGTGAAACCATGGACGACTGCCAGTTCCTTCTTGTATGGCCAACGTCTCATGTAGCTGTAGTTTACAACACCTTTATTCTCCCATGGAAAGACCATCATGGTCCCCTCTTTTTTGGTGCATCAGGTCCCCGACTCGATCCACTTTTATTGTGCACGCGAGCACCTGACTCCAACACCATCTCTCATCCAAAGAGGGTTGGTCATCAATGTTGATGTCGGGCCAGGGAAGGAGGTGGGTGTGGTGGGGAGGTCAGAGTTGGTGGGGAGGCGCTGATGGAGGTTGGGGGTGGAGGAGGAAGTCGGGGTGGTGGGGTTGGAGGAATTAGGAGGTCACTGGCAGTGGGCTTGGCCAAGGAGGTCGGGACGAGGGGTTGGGTGTAGCACTCAAAACATAGTGCCACATCTAATAATAACAAAGTGTGGTAGTAACTTATAAGTAGTGGTGGCTGCTACAAGACAACCTGGGCTTAAGCATTTTGGATTGTGGTTGAGAGCTCCAATTGGGACCAAACCCAACAAGTTGTTTGGGACAGTAATCCTCGATAACATGCCAAGTCAAGGTCCTGAGACATTACAAATGGCATCAGAGCGGATTCCCTCTAATAGTGGAAAGTTCTACCCAAGAGGTGGAGGTACTTCTACCATAGAATTAGGAGGATATGCCTTCCTAGGAGGTGAAGATACCACTGTTACTCGGAATAGGTCTTGTGCCATTGCGCAATAAGGACATTGCGAATATAAGTAGGGGTGATTGTAGTCCCCCAACATAGTACCACATCTAGCAATCACAAAGTACGGTTGTAGCTTATAAGTAGTGGCCTACTACAAGTCAAGTAGGCTTAAGTGTTTTGGGATGTGGTTGAGGGATCCAATTGGGCTCAAGCCCAACAAGTTATCTGGACCAGTAATCCTCAATAATATACTAAGTCTAGGACATGAGACGTTACACTAAGGGCATGTTTGGTTGCAGGGTTGGGCAGGGTTGACCCAACCTTGTTTACTATTCACAAGGGTACTTCCTCCTCACAGATTACTATTCACCCAGCCCAACCCAGCCCAACCCAACCCTGTCCAACCCTGCAACCAAACATGCCTCTTAACCACACCTTGGTATGAATAAATCATGTCTTAGTTAAACTCATTGATGAGTAAATTAATGATACGACACCAGTAAACCTGGTCAAAATGCTGGCCAATCCGACCCATGTACCGGGCCGAACGGGTCGAGGTTCAAAAACCTCTGTCCAAAGCCAGTCATGAGCTGACCTATGGCCCATTTCGTTCTTTTTTCATTGATTTTTAAGTGATATTCAATATGTATAAATCATTTTAATAATATCATTTATACTTTATATAATTAATATAACAATTTCACATGTTACTTGACATGTAAATTATTATATTTTATTTAAAACTATTGTCACATACGAAAAACTTGAAGTGTATCATATTAATACATGTATTATTCAGCTTATATTCATATATTTTTATTTTTGCGGATCGGACCAGGTCGGTCCATGCCCAAATTTTCAGCCCAAGCCCGACCCATAAGTGGGCTAGGCGGACAGGCCCCCAGCCCGCTTGGCCAGGTCTAGGCACAAGTGATAACAACACAATAAGGTAAAGGCACAATGGATATTCTAAAAATTAGAGGAGTATAACTGATATTGCAAAAGTTAAGAGGGACACAGTGATAGAAATCCATATATTTTTATATTTTCCATGAAATGTTTTTTTGGTTCTCTTGTAGCTCTTACCATAATTATTTGACCTTTGATATAACCGACGTGATATCCCGTTCCCATGATGGCTTTCGTGGTAACTTTTCCAAGAGAGAAGGTAGAAGGTTTTTAGAGCATTCGAATTTCTTGCTCTATACGATGCATCTCATGCACCTTTTAGGTCTCATCACATATTCATTAGGAATTTTTACACCCATAACAATTTTGCAATAACATTCATAACCCCGCATAATCGTGAATTACATGAGAAATCTCGAATAGTCACTTCGTCTCACACCCATAATCCTCTGTTAATTTAATACGTTAACTCAACCACATGAGTGAGTCAATCTAACCAATCTACCAATGAACATTTAGGATTAATCAAAATAAAAACGGAAAACAAATCCTGCATGCAGACGGTGGGATAGGGACGCTGAGAGCGGGTCAGTGGTAGGGGGGAGCTTAGGTTCCTGCAGGTGGTTCCAGCTGGAGCTCCATCGGCCCGGGGGGGGGCTCCATCGATGGGGAGGATGCGGGTGGCCCAGGTCGAGCAGAGGAGTAGGGAGGTTGCGGGGCTCGGGGGGGGGGGGGGGGGGTGCGCTCGAGCAGGGAGCCTGCGATGCTCGTGGGTTGGGGGAGGGGAGCTTCCTGTGGCGCCGAACTATTGGCTGCGGAGCGCCGGGGGGAGGGGGTGCTGCTGCGGTGCTCGAGGGCACTCCATCGGCGAAGGAGGGGGTAGTGCTGCGGTGCTCGGGGGGGGGGGGGGGGGGGGTGGGGGGGGCTCCATTGGCAGAGGAGCTCGACGGTGGGAGGACCAACTCGGCGGGGCGGAGGAGCTCAGCGGCGGGAGGCTTCGCGGGGTAGCTCGGTGTGGAGGTCGGGGTGGCATGTTTTGCAAATAAGATGAACATCAGGCTCATTTTTGTCTTTTCTAACGGAATCCGTTATATATAACATATATCCCAAACGGAACATAACATAGGGTTATGTCATGTAAGAGTTAACCATTACTCGGGCTTCTCATGTAATTCAAGATTATACAAGGTTATGAATGTTATTGTGAAATTACTCAGAGTTATGGATGTAAAAATCCCTATTCATTATCAGTTCTTTCTTCTCAATCATCCACGCCCTCCTGAAGTGCTTGCGAGCAAGAAAGATAGGATCGAATAGACCTCCCGCCACTCTTTTTTTTTGTGAAAGGTAAATAAGGCATGTCTCCGTGTAGTTGTAGTTTTACATGATATAGTGTAATGTCTTGAGCTTAGGTCTCCGGTCCATTATCAAAGAAAACTGACCCTGACAACTTGTTGGGTTCGGACCCAAATGGACCCGTTGGCAACTACCGAAAATGCTTAAACCCAAGTTTTCAAGTAATAATCCACGTCACTTATAAACCACACACACACACACTTCGTGAGTTTTAGATGTGGCACTATGTTTGTGGGGGTGGGTGTTACAACCTCCCCCGCTTATATTCGCAACGTCCTCGTTGCGACATGGCCCATCACTTATTCCCAGTGACAGTGGCGGCTGCACGCTCCGGGTAGTCATTTCCTTTATTAGAGGGAAATTAGCTCTGATACCATTTGTAACGTCCCGGGCTTAGGTCCCCGGTCCGTTATCGAAGAAAACTTGTCCTGACAACTTGTTGGGCTTGGACTCAATTGGACCCATTGGCAACCACCCAAAATGCTTAAGTCCAAGTTGTCAAGTAGTAATCACCACCAATTATAACACACTCTCACACTTTGTCAGTTTTAGATGTGGGACTATTTTTAGGACATGGGTGTTACATATAGCATATAGTTTTTCCTCTTACAAAAACGTATAAGGTAGGGGAAATTACAAAAAAAAACTCAATAAAATTATGTGGAGAGAAAGCCTCACATTCATATTCCAGGAGCAACTAAAACAGGATCAATTAAATATAGAAATCAAAACCGCACACTACAATCAATCCTATAGAGGATCTTGAAATCTTCTAAAAAGTGGTTTGTACTATCACGAGCATGGGATCTTGTGATCTTAGTCCCCAATAGTATCCATGATGGAAGCAACATTTCCATGCGAGTGTAAATTAAGTGCAGCACATGTCTCTTCCAAACTTCAACAAAGTACCAACATTCCCGGAACAAGGTGTCTCTTGATTCGAGATGGTGGTCACAGAGCAAGTAATTACAGTATAAGTAAATTGCAAACTAAGTTAGTCTTTCACATGTAGAATTTTTTTCTAATCACTCTAGAAAAACAACTTTTACGATTAGGAGCAGCCAAAGAGAACAATACTTCCCTCCACAAGTCCATCAAGGGGGCTCTAGTCGGAACCAAGTCATAGCTGGAGTAGAAGGAGAAACCAGTAGGAGAAGAGGTCCAGTTGTAGCAGTAATTATTCCCCAGCACGGTTGTCCCTCTTTCTTCTTTAGGAAGGCAAACCTCTTTCGAAGCCTATTCATACCTCTTGAAATCCCAAAGGAAGTTCGGGCATAAAGACGAAATCTATGTGACAATTGAAGCTGAGAGTATAGAGCATTCTCTCTAATACAATAAAATTTCATTGATGACTGAGTTAATGAGGTGGATTTGTCTCTCCATTGAGAGAATTTTTGCCTCCGACCACAAAGTTGTGCACGAAGTTTACCTTCATAGCTGAAAACAACCAATCTTCTAGGTGAGTGGAATTCCAGGGTACATCATAGATAGAGATTCACCAAAAGGCCCAACAGTAAGGTTTCAAATAAATTCCCCCTTGTTTTCCTAGAACAAAATAACCAGTTGTTTGCAACATTCATTGGCCATCAAAAGTCTTGCAAAGTGTAACTTGGCAAAAATCTTGTAGACAACATTGTAACAAGAAACATATCTAAGATCACCGATTCTAAAAGAGGAGGTGACTTTCAGAACAAGCGTCAGGAAAGTGTGTTGAGCCTGCCTTACCATCGCCCAACCTGAGTGAATGAAGGCCATAGCAGCAAGGACTTCTTCTATGACCAGGGAGTAGTGATTCTTAAATTTTTTTACATTGCAACCGTCCAATCCAGAAGCTTTAGAAGAATGGATAGAATGGAGAGCTCCCAGAAAATCCTCCTCATCAAATGGCCTTTCAAGCCATTCTTTAGCATCATTTGAAAGCACTTTCTTTGTTAAGGCTTGCTCACTATCACTCTTAATTAAGAAGAATTAGCGTCGGTTGTAGAAGGTGATAAAGAGCGAGTAATAAAAATAACCACATAAGAAATAATATGAGAAAGTAATCTAATGCGGCCGATTTATTTGTTTTACTTGGGTAAGTCCTAGGTCGAATTAAGGAAGGTAATATGAGGGATTAGAATTAGTTTTTAAAACAATATAGGGTGTTAGATTTTCAAAGATATTTTTATGGGTTTTTGAATTTCGCAACCTTTTTAATGAATTTGTAAATAAATGATGTAATTAATTAAAACAAATATGATGAATGGTTTTTCTGTATGTTTTTACGCAGGAAAATAATGAAATGCTTTATGTGGGAGAAAATAATGCAATTACTTATTTAAAATGAAGATTAATGCAAAGAGATTGAAGAACATAAACTTGCCAAGCAATATGCAATTTGATTTAAATCCCAAGTCCCAAGATTAATCAATTTCAAATAATAATTAATCAGTAAGTCTCAATTCAATTTCCTAAGTAAGCCTCCAAGTTTATGAGCAATAAAATTAATTTCACGAATAAAGATGCTCACAAAAGATGAATGAATAACTCCACAATATTTTTGATGAATAAAAATATCTCCAAATGAACAATTAGATGTTCTATATGATATAGAACGAAATAAGCTTCAAAACGACATAAAGAACACAAAAATTTATCCAAATTTGCTTAGGGTGTGTTTGGTTCGTGGATTATCCAGGGGTGGATAACTCGGTTTTGTGTTTGTGTGTTTGGTTGGTGAGTTAAGGGTTGGGAGGGTTTGTGTGATGTGATTGTATTGGAATTTGAAAAAGTTGGTAGTTATTATGATATGAGTGTATTGAAATTTAAAAAAGTGGTGGTTGTTGTGATGTGATTGTATTGAAGTTTGGAATAGTGAGTAGAAGTTGAGTATTTTATGATTTTTAGATGATATGATGGTATAATATATATTTTTTTGGTTGGAAAGAGAGTGGGCCCAATTAGTGGGTTGAGAATATGGGTTTGAGGGGTAACCCACCCAAAGTGGGGGGTAACCCCCCAACCAAACGCACCCTTAAGATATCAATGAAAGTAGTCCATAGGTGTATGTGTAATATAAATAAAATGATTTCAAAATAAACCTTTCAGGCGCTGGTTTGCAATATTTGAAAGTCGGTGGGGCCTTCTGATGTAATTTGACTCATGCGGGGCTTCTGCGTAAAATCTAAGAGATTTGAGGGTACGGGCGCAAATCGATATGTATCCTACACAATGACATATATCAAATGATAATGATAGTAGCTGAGATCCCTATCATGTTGATTGTGATGATTCTGATAATATGTCAAAATATGTATATCTTTCTCATTTTTTTCAAATCAAAATATGTATATCTTTCTCATTTTTTTTTCAAATCTCTATACTTGTTTTACCATCTGCTAATATTTTCATATTGAAATATGTATTTCCCCCATTTTTTAGATCTCAGTACTTGTTCTTCTAATAGGCTCTTTATTTTACAAAACAACATACAACACTTAAAAAGGAAGTACTTATTTTACAAAAATCATCAGAGGTTCATGCAGCATCTTGACAAAAAATGTTGGTAGAAAATGAGAAACTTAATCGATATATTGCAAATTTACAATTCGTTATACAAAAAATCATACAAAGTTCGCAAAAAGAACATGTATTTCGCAAAACTCCGATTGAATGAAGCAAAAGGATGGATTAAATGTCATATTATTGAGGATAACAATTCGAAAGTTATATTACAAATTTACAATTCATTTTAGAAAAAACATAAAAATTTCACAAAAAGATGATGTATTTTATAAAAGGAAGACATTGTCTCAGGTTGACGGATCATCATAAGTAATAATCCCCACTTTAAAAATAATATGCATATAGGGATGGGCATTGGGTTAGGTCGGCCCGACCCAGCCCGAAGCCCGGCCCAGCCCAAGCCCAATAGAGGATTGGGCCGGGCCTGGGCCTAAAATGTCGGCCCAAAAATATTTTGGGCTGGGCTCGGGCTTGGCTCGGCCCAACCTGACCCGGCCCAAGGCCCAACCCGTTTGGGGGCCCGATGAATGGTCCGAAGTTGGCCCGAGGGTAAAGCCCAAGACTCAGCCCAAACATGGGCATGGGCCTTAGCCAAGACATTTTACCTACTAAGGTATACTGTATTCGATTGTTGAAGTACCGATGTTATCATTGGTTATCCATTATTTTCTCATTGGAATATTACTACTATTTAGCCATTGTTATAGATTGAAGATATATGCAAACTTAGTTGTTTTGTAGACATCTTAGATTCTTATGCATGGTTTAATAACTACTTTAATGCAGACATTCTTATGCTTTTAACTTCTTTTTTTGCACTTGATTTAGGGGATTTCCAACCCTTCTCTTGAATGTATAGCATGATCCATCATTTCCATGTTTCTCGTGTTGTGATTTTCATGACCAAGAAATGAACCAAGGCTTGGCTTGGCCCGACCTAAGCCCGGCCCAAAGGAAACGGGCCGGCCCTGGGTTTGGGCCGAACAACACCAAAATTTGCGAACCTAGGCCCGGCCCAAAACCCGAAATATTTAGATGGGCTTGAACCTGGACCCTTCAAGACCCAGCCCAACTCGACCCATGCCCATCCCTATATGCATATGATGTATACACTATTAAATTAGCAAGTAATTTACTCCATCCTACGTGTTACGAAATATACTATACACCCTTGTTTAAAGAAGTTCGGTTTGGAAACAATAAAAATACGCATCACTGTGTATTTTATATTTGCAGCAAAAAACATGGAAATTAGGTCGATTAACGTATTTTAAAGCGATCCCATTAAAATGAATATGCTTTACACGTTTACGGTATTTAATTACTTCGTAATTTAATCATCCCGTATATTTTGAAACACATTTGTTTGAAAACGCATAGTTTACCTATGGACGGGTCTTTTTTATCAGTTATGCATTTGTAATATACAATTCGACTTTAGAAAAAGAATATAAACTTTTGTAAATTCATAACAATTATTTCATAATACTTTCTCTTATTTCATCGAATTATTTTGAAAAGCATATGTTTTTTTACACCCATAATTCTGAGTAAATTCGCAATTACAATCATAACCCCGCGAAATCGCGAATTACACCCAGGACCTCGAAAAATGCATAACTCTTGCATAACATAATCATGTGTTAGTTGCCATCTATTTTATCCGTTAATTCTCACAGAAAAGATTACATGTTGCAATTTGACCCTTAAAATCATATAACATTTACAAAGTATGCCATTGGTATAAAAAATCTAAGAAAACAAAATCTGCACGAGGTGCGGGAGCTGCTAGAGCCGTCGATGAAGCCCTCTCCCCTGCTCATGGAGCTCCCCCACAAGCCGTCGACGAAGCCCCCACCCCTGCCCGCAAGAACCCGACGAAGCCTCTGCCGTCTGGAGGGCCAGCGCATGCTCCGTCAAACGATGAGCAGAATTCAGTGGGTGCGGTATGATTCATGGTACACAACAAAGCATCAGAGGCAGGGCGAGAGGGACGTGTGGGCGGAGGTGGCGATGGAGGGGATGCGACCTGGGGGAGGGGGATTCGACGCAGGTGCAGACCAGGGGGAGCTTCGAAAGCAGGCGCCGACGGTGGAGGAAACACAGCCTGGGGGGAGGGAGCTTTGACGCGGGTGCAGGGGGACTTCGAAAGTGGGCGACGGCGGTTGAGGGGAAACGACATGGGGAAAGGGGGCTTCGATGTGGGGTTTTGGGGGGGGGGGGGGGGGGGGGGGGGCTTCGACGCGACGCGAGTGCTTCCAGGGGGCGGAGGTTTCAATGCAGATGGTGGAGGGGATCTAGGGGAAGGGAGAGGGGATCTGGGGAAGGGGGCTTCGACGTAAATCTAATCTAAGTGTGGAAAACAAGAAGGAAAGGTGAGAGTTTTAATGCCTAGATGTTTTAGCAGGAAGGGGTGAAGGTGAGAGCATATGAGGAAGGAAACTGGAGGGGACAAAGGAGGGAGGCGGTGGAGATGTCAGCAGAGGACAAAGGTGGTTGGAGGGGGGCAAAGGGGGAGGTAGCAAAAGTGGGAGTGGAGGACGAAGACAGCCGAAGGGAGGAGGCAACGAAGGTTGGAGGCGGTGGAGGCGGAAAGAGTCTGGAGTGGGGTGGCAGAGGTGGGAGAGGGGAGGCGGAGGGGACGCAACATGGGGGAGGGGGCTTCGACGCAGGCGACAACAGAGGGGATGCGTCCTGGGATGAGGGGGCTTCGACGTGGGTGCAGGCCTGGGGGTGGCTAGAGGAGGGAGAGATGGGGAGGCGACGATGGCCCGGAGGGAGGGGGCGACCGGGTTTTTAATTTTTTTTTTGAAATTTTTAATAACCATTGGATACACCATGGGTTATATTAATCCACGATATGGTTGTGTTAACTGACCCCTTAATGGAGGGTTATATGTGTGAGATGGTGGGACTATCAGGATTTCTTGTGTAATTCATGATTTTATGAGGTTATAATTGTAATTGCAAAACTAATCAAGGTTATAGATGTAAAAATTCCAAAAGTAGAAGGCGTGAAACATTTAAATAGTGTCGGCTCCCTTGTTATACTACGTGCCATGACCTGTATTTCAGCAATTTGAACATTATTTAAATTCAAATAGTGTCGGCTCCCTTAGTATACTACGTGCCATGACATGTATTTTAGGAATTTGAACATTATTTAAATTTACAACACATATTAGGAATCTTAGTTACACAGAAACCGTTTATTTTTGTCATGGTGGTTTTAATATCATACACCCACTCTTCTTCCAATTGTCAAAAATCATGGCTTTCTTTATCCAGGGAATGTGGCACATCATTTGAAAGGTTCTGTATATTTCAGACCCATGAGTTAAGGAAGACCATTTTTTTCTCGTAAAAACAACTATTAATTTAGTAAAATAAGTCAATAGTTTGTAAATTATAAATTGTACATTGTAAATTTAAAAAACTGCTCATTGTATTTTTTTCCACCAAATATAATAATGTAATGTACAATGTACAACTTATATTTTACAAATTGCTTACTTATCTTACTAAATTATGAGTGGTTTTACAAAAATAATGGGGTCGGTCTCCCTTAACTCGGGAAGAACCCTATCCCATCTAAAGACGTGGATATCATAACATGGATGTCGCAAAAAAAAGGGAAACCTTGTTATAAAGCATATGGTGGATGCTGAATATACTTCCTTTCTATTTATCTCATTATGCTGCTTGTTAGCTCGGATTTTATTTAATTTATTAACCAATGTTGGTAACTGCTAGCACATTTATTTTTAAATATTGTCCATTTATTAACAAATAAATCAGCAACAATAGTCGCATGTTTTTGTCACATTGCGTCCTTTATTCGTAGCGTAAGTATTTTGAAAGTCATATAGATACTATATTTTTTGTTATGGTAATACTTATCATTTTTTAATCCAATGGATGAAAGAGGAGGATGGACGTGAGAGGTCGAGGAGATGGCGAAGAGGAAGCTAGGATTAATAGGGAAAACGGTTGCACATCATCATCTAGTGCGGCTTCCTCCTTCCATGAGCTCCACCCCTCGCCTTGAGTTGTGGTTGTCATGGTGAGCCACATGCCCTGAGGTATTCCTTCTCGACTGGGTCAAGTAAAACGAACGAGGACAATGAAGAAAAAGAGGATGAAGAAAAGGATAAAAATCAATAATATCACAATCAGCGGTTAATTTGTAAACACTTTTATTATTTTATAACCCTTGGACAGTTATAATTGAACAATTAGACTCGTGGATGTTAATGACAAGGATACAAGTATTAAAACAGATTCTTTCCATGTATTCTCATGCAATTATGAAATAATGGATGAGAAATGTTGATGTATGACAAATGTTGGCGGTAAAGTTAAAAAACACACAAAGTGCAAAATATTCTTATTTTATTTACATTGGTCAACAGTTTGGTTGTCCACCGTCAAATAAAGTACGTATGCTGCAAGATCAGACTCTATTGTAGACCTGGTCAAAATGTATGTTGGGCCGGTCCATGGGTTCGGTCGAACGGGTCGAAGTTCAAAAATCTATGTCAAAAGCTCGCTCATTAACTGGCTCATAGTCTATTTTGCTCTTTATCCATTGAATTTTCGAATAGTATTTAATATGTATAAATGATTTTATTAATACTATTTATATTTTATATAACTAATATAAGTAGTTTACATGTTACTTGACATATTAACTATTAATTTTTAGAGTAAATTACGAAAAGTTCCTGAACTATACACTTGATTTCAATGTCATACATGAACTTTAAAAAGTAACAATGTAGTACCTCAACTTTCAAATTTGTCTCAACGTGGTCCTTCACCATAGAAAATTAGTTGATTATTTCGTCATTTTAACCTTAAATTTCAATGGTCAGAAATCACATTGGGACATATTTAAAAGTTCAGGTACCACATTATTATTTTTTAAAGTTCAAGTATGACATTCAAATAAGTTGTATAGTCCAGGAACTTTTTTGTAATTTACTCTAATTTTTATTTAAACCTGAAGTATATTATATTTATACATATATTATTCAACTTATATTTATATATTTTTTAATTTTTACCAATTGGACCGGACCGGTCCATTCCCAAAGGCCGTCCCTGAGCCTAGTCTGGAGGTGCAATGGCCCAGGGCCTCCCAATTTTGGGGGCCCATCTTTAAATTGATTACATATAATTAATTTTTATTATTTTTATTTTAAATACTAGGGATGAAAATGGACCAGAATCAGATATGCCAATTTCTATATCCATACTCGCTTCATCTCTATCAAATACGAATACGGATATGATTCGGATATGCATTAAAGAAATCATATCCTTAAAAATACGGATATGGATACGAACCCGATATTTATCGAATCTGAATATGCATCGAATAAAGAGCGAACTCGAATACAGACTAAATAAAGAGCTAATCCAAATATGAACCAATGAAAGAGTGACTCCAAATATGAATCCAATAAACATGGAATCCAAATACGAGTCTATTAATAATAACATACGAATACGAATTGATATTTAATCAAAGTTTACAATGATTTTAAAAATTGGTAATGAAATATAAATAAGTTGCATCGTGACAAAAGGAATCGTCGAGGTGACATGCGTTCTTAACCAAAAGCAAAAGGGGGGATATAGTTTCGTAACTTTTGTTCGTGTCCATGCCTAAATAAATAGAAGTCTATTAGTATCATTGATATATTGTATTATATAATATATAATACTAATATAATAACATATGGTTGTGTCTTGTATTATATTAACTAATATATAAAATAATATTAAATATTTTATTCTGATATCCGGATCCGGATATTCAAACCATTACAATATATGCATCTAGATCCAAAAAATTTTTACAATTCATATCCATATCCGTTCCGTATTAGATTAATATTTGGATACGGATATCCGCATCTGGTAATTTTGAGAATACTGCAAGAGGATATTTAGATATATCCATATTCGTTTTCATCCCTATCAAATACCAATCTAATGTCTAAATGGCTACACAAGTGCATTAATTATTTACATTTGCACGTGTCATTTGACTCTTCATATTCCTAAATGCCTAAAAAGCCTTTGGATTCCCCATTGCCACGTTAATATCTTAAAAGTTAAAACCCCACATTGAACTTAAATGTGTCCTTTGGAGACAAATATGACCTCGTCTTCTTGTGATTTGCAATTTCTGCCACTGTTGTAATTTCTCCTGCTTCAATTTATGACTAGTTGTTGTTGTTGGGCACCCGCAAATCACGGTCTCAGTTAATATTATTTTTTTATATTTGTGCATTGTAACTTTTTCCCTTAGATCCACAAATCACGATTATTTTTTTAGATTCACACATCTACTCATCATATTTGTATAATTGTAAATCATCTCTTATCTTTTTCTAAGAAATTACCAAATTGAAATTTATTGTACATTGGAGGGGCTTGGGAATGTGGCATTAACCACTTGAATTGCTGTTATCTTTTTTTACAAAAAAAATCATCTCTCATTGCTCAATCACATGACATATGTTTCCCTTTTCAACGTTTTAATTGTCATTATAGTCAGTTTTATATTTGTGTTAAGAATATTTTATGGTTGGATTGTGAATAACCATCAAACAATCTTTTTAGGTAACTTATTTTATTTTCGTAAAACTAAATCTTTATTATTTAATTTAGGTTTCAAGATTAATGCTAGTTGTGATTGTCATAGGCGAACTATGGATGGAAAGCCGGCAGCCGCTTGCTCTCGCCCTCCAGTCCATGATTTCTGACTCCTTCGCCGTTGACATCCACCCTGCTGCCAAGTTTGGCAAGGCTGTCCTCCTCGATCACGCCACCGGCATTGTCATAGGCGAGACCGCCGTCATCGGCGATGACGTGTCCATTCTCCACAACGTCACCCTTGGCGGCAATGGCAAAGTCGCCGGTGACCGCCACCCCAAGATCGGAGATGGGGTCCTCATCGGCGCCGGTGCAACAGTCATCGGGAACGTGAAGGTTGGGAACGGATCAAAGATTGGCGCAGGGTCGGTGGTGCTGAGCGACGTAGCGGAGTGGACGACAGTGGTCGGGATCCCGGCGAAGGCGGTGCCGAGGAAGAAGAAGGGGAAATCGGAGGAGGACAAACCCGGCAAGTCCATGGATCACACGTCGGAGTGGTCTAATTACGTTATTTGAGGGCCATGCATGTTTGTATGTACGTGTATATATATTGCATTCCTTGTTTTGGTTCCGTGTTCTTTATAGTTTTGATCAATGGGGACGAGAGCCCTGGTCTGCTTCCGCGCAGTAAGATTTTAATCCGAGTTGATTTTGTAAGTGTGTGTGTGAGAGAGAGTAATGGTGTGCATGTGAAGCACTGTATATTAGTCCTGGATTCTGGTTACACTGTACACAACTGTTCCGCACGGGTGAAATGAATTATCCTGGGTTCTGGTAATACTATGTACAAACTGTTTATTAAACACAACACGGATCATCAACAATGATGCAGAGATCGGCTGTAAAAAGATGCGCTCCTCTAGCCGCTCGATCTTGATCGAGCGGTTTAGACGAAATCTGGATATTTTTGAGTAAACCGCTCGACCACGCTCGATCTTGATTGAGCGCTAGAGGCACACATCTTTTTACAGCCGACCTTTACAGTCCTGGAGAGGATATGTGCTCCATTAAACATTCATCTATCCATATGCAAACAAAGTCTTATCTTTGTGGGAACGGTGCTGTAATACAGCAAACAGACAATCCTCTCCCTATCTTTGCACCTGTTTGGTGCATTCTCAGTTGAAGAACAAAAGTGATCCATCTGCCGTGAAAACTTGGTCAAAAAAAAGAATCTCACTGCAATCTCAGTTGAAGAATAAAATGTCTCTCACCATAAATATTTGGAACAAAGAAAATCAGCCCAAAGTGATCCATCTGTAATGAGAAACCTCCGAACCCAGGCAAACTTGGAGGTTTTGACCAAGTCCTCTAATGATCTTATAATCCCAAAGGAAGTCCAAGCACATAGAAGAGATCCATGCAATAGATGAAGATGAAAGCGGAGTGCAATAAGTCCAAAAGAGTAATATACCACAATGATCGAGTTTAAAAGCTGTATACGCCCGGCAATGGAGAGAGATTTAGTCTTCCAACCACAAAGATGGGTTCGAATTTTGTCCTCTTGCGCTCTACTAGAGGAGTAATCACCAGCTTATGCCGAAGCGGTATGCTCGGGTACTTAATTAGTAGGTAGAGAGTTACTCACAAGTCCTGAACTAAGATTCCAAATAAAGTTACCTCTATCTTTTCCGAAGTAGAAGAGACGTTGTATTCATTCTAA
Organism: Ottelia alismoides; assembly: GCA_037367405.1. NCBI lineage: Eukaryota > Viridiplantae > Streptophyta > Magnoliopsida > Alismatales > Hydrocharitaceae > Ottelia > Ottelia alismoides. The sequence goes on from JAZKJV010005435.1 coordinate 56,572, forward strand.
GGCCAGACATTTCTCCAAAGGACTTCATTCACCTATTGCCTGAAGAGTTTTTGTGTTGCATTTGCTAAATAATGGGCCAATGTTCTTCCCCGGCCCATAGTCTTGATATAACCATCCTCCACAACCATGTCCATCAAGCAAGATAACGATTTTATAACCAATGCAAATAGGAGGGGGTTGAAAGGGTTGCCCTGACGAATGCCTCTAGTGCCTTTAAAGAGGCCATGAGGAATGTCGTTCACAAGTACCGAGAAGGAGATAGTCTCAATGTAGTTCCAAATCCAAGAACATCAAGTACCTCTAAAGCCCATGGTTGCAAGACGTTCAAGTAAAAAATGATGATACACTGTGTTGAAAGCTTTAGTAAGATCCACTTTAAGGCAAACCCTAAGTGGTATGTGCTTTCCTCTCAAATCCCAAAGCTAATTCTTGTGCAGGTTTTACACAATCCCCAATACGTCTCCCTTTAATGAAAGCCATTTGGTTATGAGAAATGTGGTGTGGTAGGGCCTCAACGAGCCTTGCAGATAAGAACTTTGCAAAAATCTTGTAGACTACATTGCATCATGAAATAGGTGGAAAATTCCCAATCCCTAAAAGGAAGGGAACTTTTAGGACTAGCGTGAGAAATGTGTGGTTCACTTGTCTTATTATAAACCCACCTGAGTGAAGGAAGATTATTGCAAAGAGGACTTCCTCTTTAACTAATGCTCAATGGTGTTTAAAAAATCCAACATTGAAGTCATCAGGTCCTAGAGATTTACTATAATGAATATAGCATAAGGCACCCAAGAGTTCCACCTCGTCAAATGGCCTTTCGAGCCACTCTTTAGCAGTAGGGAAAATCACCTTCTTTGGGGTAGGGGCACAGAGGACACCTTCCGAGCAAGAAGGAGCTGAAAGAAAGGATTCAAAGTAGGAGGTAGCTTGAGAAGCAATTTTGTAAGTGGTCTTCCATGAGCATATACTCACCATTGATGAGACACATGATTCTATTGCTTGCCTCCCTAATTTTTGTGGAGAGACGAAAGAACTTGGTTGAGTGATCTTTAAGTTTCAGCCAAGACACACGACTTCGTTGCCTCCAAGCAGACTCTTGGACAACCTCCATTCCAACAAGGTAAGCTTTCAAGTCAAGTTCGAGTTGAGCAAGGGTAGGGTCCCAAGGGGAGGCCACAATAACCTCATTGACTCTTGCCAATGCTTCAATTCCCATCTTAAAGTCATCATCAACTCTTCCATGTGTAGCGACCCAAGATTTCAGAGCCTTCTTAACATCACTCAAATTTTTTAACAAGAACAAATAAAGGGTTACCCCTAACGGGAGTAGCTCAAGTTGCCTCCACAAGGAGAAATAACATTCCCTTCTAGTCTAGAAGTCTGAAAATCTGAAAGCCCTACTGTGATTTAATTTTCCTGCAATCTCCACTGAAATAAGCAAGTGGTCACTAGAAGCCAACGGAGAGTATCAAACATTAGAAAGTGGAAAAAGCTCCATCTACAAGGTATTACATAGTTCTCTATCAAGCCTAGCATCATTTTTTTTAGACCCAATTGTGGAGTTGTTCCATGAGAGAGTGTGTCCCCAAGGTTATAGATCAATGATACCAACATCATCAATGTAAGTATCGAAATCAGCAACAAAACTAGCAAGAGGGGTCCTCCTTCAATTTTCTCAGAAACAAATCTAACAATATTGAAGTCTACCATGACCAGCCACAAGGTCGTAATCAGGGATCTTATTTGTAGCACATCTACCCAAAGAGCCCTTCTCTCATATGAGAAATTGGTGCCGTAAATTATAGAGAGGCAGATATGTAAGCCCCCACGATTAGTGCAATTGAGAGTTATAGACTAAGATGTGATTTTTAAGGGGTCACGTTTCCAAGTTTCCTCTTTTCAAAGGGACCATACCCTTCCAAAATGAGTGTTGTTGTGGATGGAGCACCATCCATGAGTGAGGGCAGCAAGAAACAGAGAAACCTTATTGGGTTTAATTTTTGTCTCCACAAGACCAACAAGTTCAAAGTTGTGTTGGCAATCTCCCGGAGAATGCGCTTCAGTTTTGCAGACTTATTAAGTCTCCTATCATTACATGTTGTAATTGACAATAAGAGTTAGGAGTGGGGGCTGAGCTTCCTGAGATGTTCCTCTTGCGAGAAGTTGTTGCAATTTTTTTCTTTTTGCCATGGAGGACCTCTGTCCAGTCTGGATTATCCTCTATGAACTGGGGCACGGGGGGGGGGGGGGGGGGGGTGGAGGGGCTTCCAAGGTTATCCTGAGGGGTTGGGAGTTGCAGAATCTAGTGACAGATCACCCAACTTGGATCGCGAATTCAGGTCGATCCTCTGCTTCAGGGGAGTCTTGTGGGGAGGGACAAGGATTCCTTTGCAGGGATTAGCATACCATAGAGAGAAGTGTGTGTTTTCATTGGAAAAGCGTAGTAAGGTCCCCTAGCAGGCTTCTTTCTCCCCTTAGCAAGAACATGGGTCCCTAGTTCCAAGGCAGGAGCTACTTGGGGGCAGTGGACATGGTGGCCAACCTCTTCTTCATGTGCAGTGAAAACAACAGGATAGAGTAAAGTGGGCAAATCACAGTGGTTGCAACGCTTTAGCTTCCATTCTAATTCAACACGAATCACAAGAAAGAGTAGAACAGGCGACGGTCAACATCCGTCGCTAATGATAACATGACCGTCCCCATTGATCAATGGGGACGGTCATAAGACCGTCTCCAAAGGTCGCGTCCCATTTGGTATAAGCGACGGTATTATGAACCATCCCCAATACTCATACATAGGGGACGGTCGTGACCATCCCTAAAAGTCTGGCATAGAAGACTGGCGTGACCGTCCCTTAAAGCATCTTATTGGGGGCGGTCATGACCGTCCCTTAAAGTCATCAGGGGGGACGGTCACGACCGTCCCAAAAAAGAGAAAGTGAAGACGGTCATAACCGTCTCTAAGAACGAAAGGGAGGTCGCCATGTCCGTCCCCTTTATTCATCTGCTAACAAAAAAAATTCCATTGCCCCCTATTTGATCCTCATTTTACCCTGTATGTCAATACAATGTAGTACCTGTTACAAAAAATCTGTCTTCATAATAAACATTACTATCACCACACAAAAAAATGCAATCCACATTCATAAAGTCCTCGTTCAACAACATATGCATTTAAAATACTACAGTATCCTACAATAATTGTTCAAAATAGTTATACAATATACTAAAGTATCCTACAAACTAACTAAGCTATCCTAGTCGTCGTCCTCATCCTCTTCGTCGTCGGCATCCTCGTCGTCATCAGCATCATCTTCTTCTTCGCCGTCATCGTCGTCGCCTAGCCTCGCAGTGGTATTATCATCATCTGTTGGGTGGCTAGTCGACGCTACACCTTGATGTGCCTGCATGAATGCATTGAAAATCGCCATTTGTTGGTGCAAATCCTGAATCTCCATATTCATGCTAGACACCTGACTCTCTAATTCCCTCTCTCTTTGTGTCTTCTGAGGGGTCGAGCCGGTCCCTACTCCATACCAATTCCGTATGGTGGCACCACGGCCACCACAACGGACGTGTCCCTGATGCTCTGGACCGGTCGCCTGAAGGAAGGCCGCATCAGGAGTAAGAGGTGGATGACTCGTTCTAGTGTGGTCTACAGAGCCAGTGGTTGTGAGCCTGACCATCTCCTCCTACAAATTTATTTAAGTAAGTTCAAATTCATTTAATTTGTAAAAAAGATGCAAATATTTTATGAATAATTTACATGAATTGGATCATAGGCAGGATCCACCCAATGAACTTCCCCGCCCACATCGCGGCTCTTAGACTTCTCGAAGACTTCCATTCGGCTGGGCACTCTCTCGTTCTCCACTTCCTAATGTGAAAAGATTAGTAAACTTAGGATATCATTTTAATACATATATAATAGTTACAATTTTAACACTAATCATAAAGTAGATTACTTACGAAGTCATCTTTTAGTTGACTTGTGTTTCTTCTCCTCATTCTATGGGTAGACTTGAAACCTTTCCTCCGATTTTCAGCATTTCTCCTTGAGATGCCTTATACGAAGATAGTAATTTTAATAAAAGAATTCCAAATTATATATGTATAAAATGCACATGTATATGTCACATACTGTATGTTCTTCTCCCATCCAAATATAAACCATCGCCCTCCATTGTTCAGCGGGTACATTCGAAGGACAATTTGCCAAATTGGCTTCCAATGGAAGCTCCGGGTCAAAGTACTTTAAAATATAAAGAAAATTAATTATATACTTATATGATGAAAAACAAATTTATCATTAAATTTAAAGCAAAGTACTCACTCGGGCCTTCACACGACCTCGATATTTACGCAACATCTCCGCCCCATGGCCTAAAATCAGAGCATCAGTGATCGGGTCACGGTCCCAGGAAAAACTAGATTGTAAAGAAAGCAAACAGATATAAGTTTATATATATATACTGAAGAAAAAATTTGCTTTGATATTATTATATATACCTCCAAATCATGAAGAATGGCATCTTTTATTGACCGCTCCACTAAATGCCAGTCTGTAATGTGGAGAGGGACCCTGGCTCTGCACACCTATCCCAAGTAACTCTGAAAAACAGCTGAGTTCTCCCCCACCGCATCGCCTTTAACTATCCGTACCCTGAGTGTCTCATCAGGACGAAGACGGTCCAACACTCGGCACTGAGATGGGCCTCTACGTCTGCCTGAGCTACTCGATCCGTCAGGATCGGAGGTACTACTAAATCATATGGGGAAAACCTAGGCATATCATCAAAACAAATCATAACTATGGGAAACCCTAGGCAAATCATATCTATTGTATACTAAACAAATCAAGCAAACCTAGGCATATTATCAAAACAACTAAATCATATGAGGAAAAACAACTCTAACAAGATTATCAAGTAAAATAAATAAGATTAAAAGCAAAGGAGTGTTGATGGATACCGGAAATGAAGATTGACGAGGTCGGCAAGCAAGGAGGAGCTGGAGGCGACGTCGGGGCGGAGGGGGCGATGGTGGGGCGGCGGCTCGAAGATGTGAAAATGGAATAGAAACGCAGGTCGAAGGTGGTTTTTTCGATCTGATCAATGGGGACGGTCGTAATGACCGTCCCCATTAGTGACGATCAGCGACGGTTCACTAAAGACCGTCTCCTTTGGAAGGCATAAGAGACGGTTTTCAGTAACCGTCCCCTTTGGCCAAGGCAGAGGGGACGGTCAATAATCACCGTCCCCTCTGGTCGACCACTTTGGTCCATTCGTCAGAGGCGACGCCAACAGAGGAACAATGGGGACGGTCAGGACCGTCCCCAAAGCTCTTCCAGAAGGGTCGAAAACGTCCAGTGGCCTGGTCAAGGTAGAGGGGACGGTCACTATAACCGTCCCCTCTGGTCGACCACTTTGGTCCATTCGTCAGAGGCGACGCCAACAGAGGAACAATGGGGACGGTCAGGACCGTCCCCAAAGCCCTTCCAGAAGGGTCGAAAACGTCCAGTGGCCTGCTCAAGACAGAAGGGACGATCACCTATGACCGTCCCCTCTGGTCGACCTCTTTGCTCCATTCGTCAGAGGCGACGCCAACAGAGGAACAATGGGGACGGTCAGGACCGTCCCCAAAGCCCTTCCAGAAGGGTCAAAAACATCTAGTGGCCTGCTCAAGGCAGAGGGGACAGAGACCGTCCCCTCTGGTCAGAGGCGACGCCAACATAGGTACAATGGGGACGGTCATGACCGTCCCCAAAGCCCTTCCAGAAGGGTCGAAAAGGTCCAGTGGCCTGCTCAAGGCAGAGGGGACGGTCATTAATGACCGTCCCTATTAAGTTAATACAGAAGGGACGATAGTCCACATATAGTCTCCCATTATGTGGTTATTGGGGACGGTTGTTTGATGACCGTCCCTAAAAAGCGGCATTAGGGACGGTCAATCAAAAACCGTCGCTAGTTGTCGTCCCTAAATAGGGCAATTCCTGTAGTGACATACATTTGTCCCAAGGGCATGACAAGTAGGACATTTGTCGGAGTATCCTTAGAGGCATTGATGGAGATAAAACATCGAGTAAAATCTCGACGGTTCCCAGTCACAGAATTCATAAAGAGTGGGGTGCCCAGAACACTTGCGAGTTTATCAAGGACGATGTTTGAGCAATGATCAAGGCCATTCTCGCGAGGAGAGAGCGTGTAGGGACCTTCTCAAATGAACATGGAAAGGTACTTACCGAAAAGGTTTCTTCCCAAGCAAATAGAATACAAGAGTGCTTTCCCACCACAGTTTCGGGGTAGCAACATCTTTTGGCAACAGGAGGGCAACCTTTCGACCATACACGAGAGTCGAGGGCATGTAGGTCAACCGTAGTAGGGACAAGGAGGAGGGGCTTGGTGATCGCATACCTCTCTCCAAGAGCACCGCGAAGGGGGAGATGTGGCAGGGGCTGGGCAAGTTGGATGCAAGTGGGCTAATGAAGTCAGCAAGGCGGACGCCTCCAAGAGGATGGGGTGAGGAGGAGAGGAGTGTGGAGTAGGGAGAGGTTGCATGAGAACCTTCAAAGGAGGACCCCCAGGTCGGAGAGGAGACCAACCAGATGAGGGCAGAGCTTCTTGCCCCCTCTTCCATCCGTTCCCGCCTCGCTTCAACTACGGTGGTGACAACACCTTAACAGATGGTGAACCACTTTGAGAAGTTCTCAACCAACGACTGGAGGTTGAAGCATTTTTTGGTGAAACGACGCACTCCTTTATACCCTCCCCCTCCACTCTGGCCCGAGCGCTATCCCCGCAGCCGCTATTGTCGCTCCCTTGGCCTCATCGTTCGCAATTTCTGTTATCAAACTTTTCCATCCTTTTACCGTCAAGCCCCTCCATTTTCCTTTTCTTACTATAAGGTCCCTCCTCGCATGCTCAAGGACCTTTGGATCCCTTTCAATAGTTTCGGCCCTATCAGGAACGTATACCTGTTCAAGAACAACCACACTGAATACGTTGTTTCCCGTTGTTTCTATCTACCTTGGTTGTTCCCTTCTCATCACGTTACTTGCATGGAGCCTCGAGGCTTTGGCTTCGTCAAGTTCTGCAATCCCAAGAATGCATACGAAGCCAACCAGCAGATGAACCATCAATCATGTCATCTATGGTCGCGAGATAACTATCGTATTTGCCGAGGAGAACAGGAAGACCCCCCGGGAGATGCGAACCACCTCATAGATTGGGCAAGATTCAGTAACGCCTCCTTTTGTTTTCCAGCTGATAATTGCCTATACGCTTCTTGACAAAAATAACAATGCGGACACAATTTGATTTTCTTTAAATTGGTGCTCCAGATTGTGATTGTAACTTTCTTTTATTTTGGAGCTTCAGCTGATGCGGATTCCTTATTAATATTGTACATTTTCAAGATCTGCTACGGTTATTGAGAAGGTCCTTTCTTTGCTTGATGTAGTGGGAGATGCATGCGAGGAGGCCATGGAAGGAGACCTCCGATTAGGTCAGCAAGACATCGATATAGACGTTAGTTTATCTGCTTTTGCACTCTACACTTTTTGCTGGTGTTTCGAATATTTAGATGGCTGGTTTTTCACTGCGACTTATTTGTGTTGTGTTTCTACTTTAAGCGTATTCACGTTCTCCTTTATGAACACACAATTCATGGTTTACACAATTCATGGTTTGGGGAATGGATCTTCTGCTGTTGCACTAAATATTGTGATGCAGTGGAACCACCCGATGGAGCTCCAAAAGGATGTGATTGGTCTTCACATAATCTTCATTTTTCCAAGAGAATTATTTTGTTGTTATAAAACTTGATTGCATGAAAAACGGCTATAGGTTTGTTATCTTCCTTTGTCAAGTAAATACTTTTCTAGGTTGGGCAGAAGCTCGTGTTATCTTTCATGCAGCATAAGATACCGAATTCTCTCGGAATAATACCCATCTTAAATTAGTCATAAAAAGTGTTTATTTGTGTGTTTTATGGAGAGGCGATGGCCAAGGAGAAGATCCTTGTTTCATCGGCTGACACACAACTAGGGGCCGTCGGGGCAGATGATCGCTAGTTGAAGGTTGGGGTCCTGCTACTATACCTGCTAGTGTGAAGGTGGCTCAAGCGATGAAGGCTTGGCCTGGATCGTGACAAAACAAAAGGGAGTGATGGGCAGAGGGCTGACGTGAGATGTTGAATTTGGGTTAAACGCGAAGGACGGAATGTGGGGAGGAAGAAGACGGAGAATAGAAGAGGAAGGTGACAAAAGAGGGATAAGAGGAGTTTACCTTGAAGTCGAAGTCACCCAGGGTTGGATGACTTGGGTCCTCAACTCCGGTGGTTGTTCGGTGCTTGGCGAAGTGGTGGAGCTCGGCTGGTCTAATGAGAGCCGCATCACCAAGCTTGTAGCTTTGTGGATCACGCCTGGAGGCCGCCGCCGACGATCTATGGTGCTGATGTCACCAGCTTTGTCCCTCGATGCGCTCTCTCTCTCTCTCTCTCACTTTCGATGAAGTACGGCAGAGGCGACAGATAAGGGTTGAATGGAGGGGGACGATGTCTGTATATAGGAGGGAGACATGGAAGGGTTGGCTTTGTTATCGATTGGATAGAGGCACAAGGAGTAGGGAATTAGATTAGTTACTGCGTTGGGTTGGGTTGGGTTGGAGTATTTTCATGTCAATAGTAGCTGTTTGGAGGGTTGAGAGGGTTAGAATGATAATTGTGATGTGGCATTAATTATGTGTTATATTAATTTTTTAATGATTATAATATATTTTTTATGTTAATAAGTTTATTTGAAAATACTTAAAAGATATTATATCAAAGAAATTATAAGGTTAATACAAGCAATTCCAACCCAAGAATATAAGGTTGGAGCTAGGGGTATGCCAGAGTATCTCGGTGTACCCTAGCAACCAAACGAGCCCTATGGAATGGGTTGTCACGGACGACGAGGGGATTGGGATGGAGGGCGCAGGGTCATTGGGAAAGAAGAGGTGGAGATAGGATAAAGGTGATAGGATTGGGTATCTATTGTGCAGAGATGATCGAATAGGGGGAGTTAGAAGAATGAGTCAGTTGGGATAGAATAGAGAAGGGTTGGAGTAGCTATGTCCGGGGAGGAAGAGGATAATGGTGGAATGGTACATTATTCTGACTTATTCCTCACCCTTATTCTATCTTAACATGTATTTTGCATTTCTAATACTTAGTAGAGGTACACATGCTTATTCCTTTTTTAATTCTCATCTTGAAGAAGGGAAGTTAAGGAAAAAGACTCCTCTCCACTGGGAATGTTTCATCAAGAGAAATTGTATGAGGGCAATCCAAAGAAGGAAAGTGCTGGTTAATTTCGAAGTTTATCATCCTTATCAGTTTTAAAGTCCACCATGCAATCATGTATTCTTTTTCCGCTCTAATACCATTTTATGCTCGAATGTATATTCGTTGTTAATGCCTTGCCATCTCTATTTTCTTGTCATCTCCATCAAACATCATCTCAACCTTAATAATTTTCTTCCAATGTATATAGGAAAAACTTCAAATGAGATGACATAACACCAAACATTTTGTGTGATACCATATTACTCGTTCAATCTTGATCAATGACTCATAGGAAAAACAACCAATGCATCCACATACTACTCGCGAAACAACCCTAATCATCTATATCTAGAAACGAATAATTAACTTCCCTTTTATCATGGTTTAATATGTGCTATTTGATTACATGAATAAAATGTAATTTAAAAATAGCAACCAGTACTCAAAATTTTTCACAATATTTTTCTAATGAAAAGAACAAAATAAAGGACAAAAAGAAGTTGAGTTTGTATTTTTTTGAATTTTCTACTATTTTATATATTTTTTTGAAGTTTTTGAGTGTTTTTAAATTTTTAGTGTTTTTCTTTTGAAATTTTTAATGATTTTTGGACTGACTCTAAAATAGGGTAAAATGGACACTAGGTGAATTTTTGGGAATTTTTGGAGGTATTTTAATATTTTTTTGGTATTTTCTAAGGTAGACAGTACACAAAAAGGCTGTTTTTGATTTTTAATAAATAAGAAAATAAAATAAAATCAAAAACTAAATATGTGGCGTTAAAGTACACAGGTCCAGGAGCTTAAGTCTATTTTTGTGGAATTTTTGGACTTAAAATGATAGGTTAAATAATTAGAGCAAACATCCAAACATTAAACAGTCCTGGTAGGGGCATATGTGCAATATCTCAAACATCCAGGGGCATACATGCAATTTTCCACAAAATATTGAACTGAATATTTAATTTATAGCACTAAAAAGCAATTACAAAAGCCGCCAGGGCACGCAAACAATTTACCCACCAGGGCGCGTGACTTGCACGCGCCCGGGAAGGACTAAAATGCAATATAACAAAACCCTGGGGGTCTACTTGCAAATTATCCAAAAATATTACACTTAATGCGAAAGTTTCAGGACTAAAACGAAATACACAAAAGCCCGAGGGTGTCCTTGCAAAAAGCCCACACCTCACGTGTACAGGTCACGTGAGGTGACGTGGCGGAGGACCTATGTGCAAATAAGCAAAGTTCGAGGACCTCTTTGCAAATATTACAAGACTTTTACACTACAGACAAAAGTTTAAATACTAAATATTAACTACAAAAATAGCGAGGGTGTAGATGCAAAATACCCTCGCTCGGGCGTCCCGACGATGACGCGTGGCTCGAATCCAACGGCTGGGCGGCGAGGTGCGATCCAGCGGCTGGAAGCGATCCACTTATCCACGTAGCGCACGATGAGCGGTCGATGACGCTTCGACGACGCACGGCCTGGATTAGATCCTCCTTGGTTGATCGGACGGTCGAGGCGAAGGATGATCCAACGGAGGCTGTGCGATCTGGGGAGGGCTCCTCGATCCAACGGCTGGGAGGCGATGAGGAAGAACAGCGAAGAACGCCGGTGAGGCGAACTTCGCCGCTCCAGATCGTCGTCCTCCGACGTAGTCAAGGCTTCAAAATGGCCGTGGAGCGTCCCCCGGTCCTTCTCTATCGGCTGGTGGCGGCAAAAAGCCTCGGCGGCGGCCGAGGCGCTCAGGCGAAGGTGGCGGAGCTGGGGAGTCCAGCCACGCTCCGGCGAGCGTCAAAACTCGCCTCCAGGCGCCTTCAAGTGGACTTTGACCTGCAAAAATAGTCAAAGGGTCCAGGGCAAACTACCTGGACCCTTAGATGGTCGCGAGGGGGTGCGAATCGACAGGTGGATGCACGGCCGGAGTTGCGCTCTGGCCAAGGTGCTCGATTGGGCGATATGGATGATGGAACTTCGAGATTTTTTGGGGTTTTTGATCCTTAAGCTAACAGGAATGAAATGGAAGAAGGAAATAAACGGGGGGATGCCCTCGATGGCCGGAGCCAGAGGAAAAGAGTACCTCGACCGGCGACTTCGCGGGAGGTGGTGGAGACGCCTCCGACCTCGGCGGCCTTGGCTGAAGAGCTCACGTCGGAGCTGTCACCTCCAGGTGGCTCTGGAGCACGGGAGAGGCGCGAGGTGATGGACCGAAGGTGTTCAAATTCAACTTCAAAGTTGGGGCTCCATTTTATGCAGTTTGACTAAGTGGTTGAGGAGCCCCAAAGATCAAGGTGCCCTGATCGCCACAGTGATCCAAAGTCCAAGGTTTCACTTGGACGCGATTCACCGCATAACGAGGAAGAAAAGATGTGAAGAAATCACCACGAAAAAATGCAAGGCACGGCTGGAAAATCTCGACAAAAATGGGTGAAAACCCAGGTCTGACAGGCCACAGGCGGGGGAAGGCAGGCAGTTGACCTAGGGTCAATGCTGACTGCCTCCTGGTTGGTCCACGTGGACCAACCAGGAAAAACCCTACGAAAAAGTTTTATTAATTCAATTTAAAATACTAAATGGCCGAATTAAATAAAAGTTATAAAATAAAAAATGCTCAAAATTTTATGTAGTATTTTATTTTGATTTTTATTTATTTTTATGACTTATATTTCTACAAGTTACCTTTTTAACCCTATATAGGTATAATACCTATGTATTTTAATATTTATTTTTATTTTAGGTATTTTTAATATTATTATTTTTATTTATGATTTTATAAAATTGTGAAATACTTTTATATACACCAATATATTTTTATTTTAATTTTCTGATATATTTTATACACTTAATAAAATGAAAGTGTTATTTGTATAGGTATAGCTACATGTATTATACCTATGTATTATAATATATACAAGTATTTTTATTTGTATTTAATTTATGTTTTTATTCTGATTTTAATGCACATAATTATTATAAGTATTATTTACAACATTATAAAAATATAAAATTATAAAAATAATAAATAAATAATAAATTGAATATTTTAATAAGTACAAGTATACAATGTGGGTCCAAAAGCCAACTTTGAAACCGTAGCTCCGCCAAATGCGAAACCACCGCCATTGGATAGATTATTTTATTCTATATACAATTAAAGGTGAGTATACTGCATTTGGAGTTGTCAGTTGTGAGATACGGGTCTGGAAAGTTGGGATTTTGGATTCTTATTCAGACCATATCTTTTTGTCTGTACATTCTTTTTCTGTGAAATCAATTTTGTATTTTTCTTTATTAAATTAGCTATAACTTTCATGTACAAAGTTTCTTTATTTGATGTATAAAAAGTGGAACCAAAAATAGGTCCCAAAATGAATAAAGAATGAGTAGAAATTATAGGTGTTTTATCTGTGTTTCTGACCTTATCTCCCCCTACTTTATTCCTTGTCGACCTATCCATCAAAATGCCTAGGTCTCGGGGGTTTTGGGTCATAAAATATTTACAATATTTTATTCTTTTTCTTTTCTTTATTTATTCTATAATTTTGGCCTTAATTATAGTAATTTATACATTGTTTGGATGCACATGCATGAATGCTAAGATGCTTGATTTAAGGCTATTTACAGGTATTTGCTAGAGTTTTAGGTGCCAAAATGATAGAATAAAGATGATGAAATGTGGATTCATCAGTAGGGTCCCAAGGGGAGGCCACAATAACCTCATTGACTCTTGCCAATGCTTCAATTCCCATCTTAAAGTCATCATCAACTCTTCCATGTGTAGCGACCCAAGATTTCAGAGCCTTCTTAACATCACTCAAATTTTTTTAACAAGAACAAATAAAGGGTTACCCCTAACGGGAGTAGCTCAAGTTGCCTCCACAAGGAGAAATAACATTCCCTTCTAGTCTAGAAGTCTGAAAATCTGAAAGCCCTACTGTGATTTAATTTTCCTGCAATCTCCACTGAAATAAGCAAGTGGTCACTAGAAGCCAACGGAGAGTATCAAACATTAGAAAGTGGAAAAAGCTCCATCTACAAGGTATTACATAGTTCTCTATCAAGCCTAGCATCAATTTTTTTAGACCCAATTGTGGAGTTGTTCCATGAGAGAGTGTTTCCCCAAGGTTTTAGATCAATGATACCAACATCATCAATGTAAGTATCGAAATCAGCAACAAAACTAGCAAGAGGGGTCCTCCTTCAATTTTCTCAGAAACAAATCTAACAATATTGAAGTCTACCATGACCAGCCACAGGGTCGTAATCAGGGATCTTATTTGTAGCACATCTACCCAAAGAGCCCTTCTCTCATATGAGAAATTGGTGCCGTAAATTATAGAGAGGCAGATATGTAAGCCCCCACGATTAGTGCAATTGAGAGTTATAGACTAAGATGTGATTTTTAAGGGGTCACGTTTCCAAGTTTCCTCTTTTCAAAGGGACCATACCCTTCCAAAATGAGTGTTGTTGTGGATGGAGCACCATCCATGAGTGAGGGCAGCAAGAAACAGAGAAACCTTATTAGGTTTAATTTTTGTCTCCACAAGACCAACAAGCTCAAAGTTGTGTTGGCAATCTCCCGGAGAATGCGCTTCAGTTTTGCAGACTTATTAAGTCTCCTATCATTACATGTTGTAATTGACAATAAGAGTTAGGAGTGGGGGTTGAGCTTCCTGAGATGTTCCTCTTGCGAGAAGTTGTTGCAATTTTTTTCTTTTTGCCATGGAGGACCTCTGTCTAGTCTGGATTATCCTCCATGAACTGGGGCACGGGGGGGGGGGGGGGGGGGTGGAGGGGTTTCCAAGGTTATCCTGAGGGGTTGGGAGTTGCAGAATCCAGTGACAGATCACCCAACTTGGATCGCGAATTCAGGTCGATCCTCTGCTTCAGGGGAGTCTTGTGGGGAGGGACAAGGATTCCTTTGCAGGGATTAGCATACCATAGAGAGAAGTGCGTGTTTTCATTGGAAAAGCGTAATAAGGTCCCCTAGCAGGCTTCTTTCTCCCCTTAGCAAGAACATGGGTCCCTAGTTCCAAGGCAGGAGCTACTTGGGGGCAGTGGACATGGTGGCCAACCTCTTCTTCATGTGCAGTGAAAACAACAGGATAGAGTAAAGTGGGCAAATCACAGTGGTTGCAACGCTTTAGCTTCCATTCTAATTCAACACGAATCACAAGAAAGAGTAGAACAGGCGACGGTCAATATCCGTCGCTAATGATAACATGACCGTCCCCATTGATCAATGGGGACGGTCCTAAGACCATCTCCAAAGGTCGCGTCCCATTTGGTATAAGCGACGGTATTATGAACCATCCCCAATACTCATACATAGGGGACGGTCGTGACCATCTCTAAAAGTCTGGCATAGGAGACTGGCGTGACTGTCCCTTAAAGCATCTTATTGGGGACGGTCATGACCGTCCCTTAAAGTCATCAGGGGGGACGGTCACGACCGTCCCAAAAAAGAGAAAGTGAAGACGATCATAACCGTCTCTAAGAACGAAAGGGACGGTCGCCATGTCCGTCCCCTTTGTTCATCTGCTAACAAAAAAAATTCCATTGCCCCCTATTTGATCCTCATTTTACCCTGTATGTCAATACAATGTAGTACCTGTTACAAAAAATCTGTCTTCATAATAAACATTACTATCACCACACAAAAAAATGCAATCCACATTCATAAAGTCCTCGTTCAACAACATATGCATTTAAAATACTACAGTATCCTACAATAATTGTTCAAAATAGTTATACAATATACTAAAGTATCCTACAAACTAACTAAGCTATCCTAGTCGTCGTCCTCATCCTCTTCGTCGTCGGCGTCCTCGTCGTCATCAGCATCATCTTCTTCTTCGCCGTCATCGTCGTCGCCTAGCCTCGCAGCGGTATTATCATCATCTGTTGGGTGGTTAGTCGACGCTACACCTTGATGTGCCTGCATGAATGCATTGAAAATCGCCATTTGTTGGTGCAAATCCCGAATCTCCATATTCATGCTAGACACCTGACTCTCTAATTCCCTCTCTCTTTGTGTCTTCTGAGGGGTCGAGCCGGTCCCTACTCCATACCAATTCCGTATGGTGGCACCACGACCACCACAACGGACGTGTCCCTGATGCTCTGGACCGGTCGCCTGGAGGAAGGCCGCATCAGGAGTAAGAGGTGGATGACTCGTTCTAGTGTGGTCTACAGAGCCAGTGGTTGTGAGCCTGACCATCTCCTCCTACAAATTTATTTAAGTAAGTTCACATTCATTTAATTTGTAAAAAAGATGCAAATATTTTATGAATAATTTACATGAATTGGACCATAGGCAGGATCCACCCAATGAACTTCCCCGCCCACATCGCGGCTCTTAGACTTCTCGAAGACTTCCATTCGGCCGGGCACTCTCTCATTCTCCACTTCCTAATGTGAAAAGATTAGTAAACTTAGGATATCATTTTAATACATATATAATAGTTACAATTTTACCACTAATCATAAAGTAGATTACTTACGAAGTCATCCTTTAGTTGATTTGTGTTTCTTCTCCTCATTCTATGGGTAGACTTGAAACCTTTCCTCCGATTTTCAGCATTTCTCCTTGAGATGCCTTATACGAAGATAGTAATTTTAATAAAAGAATTCCAAATGATATATGTATAAAATGCACATATATATGTCACATACCGTATGTTCTTCTCCCATCCAAATATAAATCATCGCCCTCCATTGTTCAGCGGGTACATTCGGAAGAAATTTGCCAAATTGGCTTCCAATGGAAGCTCCGGGTCAAAGTACTTTAAAATATAAAGAAAATTAATTATATACTTATATGATGAAAACAAATTTATCATTAAATATAAAGAAAAGTACTCACTCGGGCCTTCACATGACCTCGATATTTACGCAACATCTCCGCCCCATGGCCTAAAATCAGAGCATCAGTGATCGGGTCACGGTCCCAGGAAAAACTAGACTGCAAAGAAAGCAAACAGATATAAGTTTATATATATACTGAAGAAAAAATTTGCTTTGATATTATTATATATACCTCCAAATCATGAAGAATGGCATCTTTTATTGACCGCTCCACTAAATGCCAGTCTGTAATGTGGAGAGGGACCCTGGCTCTGCACACCTATCCCAAGTAACTCTGGAAAATAACTGAGTTCTCCCCCACCGCATCGCCTCCAACTATCTGTACCCTGAGTGTCTCACCAGGACGAAGACGGTCCAACACTCGGCACTGAGATGGGCCTCTACGTCTGCCTGAGCTACTCGATCCGTCAGGATCGGAGGTACTACTAAATCATATGGGGAAAACCTAGGCATATCATCAAAACAAATCATAACTATGGGAAACCCTAGGCAAATCATATCTATTGTATACTAAACAAATCAAGCAAACCTAGGCATATTATCAAAACAACTAAATCATATGAGGAAAAACAACTCTAACAAGATTATCAAGTAAAATAAACAAGAATAAAAGCAAAGGAGTGTTGATGGATACCGGAAATGAAGATTGACGAGGTCGGCAAGCAAGGAGGAGCTGGAGGCGACGCCGGGGCGGAGGGGGCGATGGTGGGGCGGCGGCTCGAAGATGTGAAAATGGAATAGAAACGCAGGTCGAATGTGGTTTTTTCGATCTGACCAATGGGGATGGTTGTAATGACCGTCCCCATTGGTGACGATCAGCGACGGTTCACTAAAGACCGTCTCCTTTGGAAGGCATAAGAGTCGGTTTTCAGTAACCGTCCCCTTTGGCCAAGGCAGAGAGGACGGTCAATAATCACCGTCCCCTCTGGTCGACCACTTTGGTCCATTCGTCAGAGGCGACGCCAACAGAGGAACAATGGGGACGGTCAGGACCGTCCCCAAAGCCCTTCCAGAAGGGTCGAAAACGTCCAGTGGCCTGCTCAAGACAGAAGGGACGATCACCTATGACCGTCCCCTCTGGTCGACCTCTTTGCTCCATTCGTCAGAGGCGACGCCAACAGAGGAACAATGGGGACGGTCAGGACCGTCCCCAAAGCCCTTCCAGAAGGGTCAAAAACATCTAGTGGCCTGCTCAAGGCAGAGGGGACAGAGACCGTCCCCTCTGGTCAGAGGCGACGCCAACATAGGTACAATGGGGACGGTCATGACCGTCCCCAAAGCCAAAGCCTATCCAGAAGGTCGAAAGGTCCGTGGCCTGCTCTAAGGCAGAGGGGACGGTCATTAATGACCGTCCCTATTAAGTTAATACAGAAGGGACGATAGTCCACATATAGTCTCCCATTATGTGGTTATTGGGGACGGTTGTTTGATGACCGTCCCTAAAAAGCGGCATTAGGACGGTCAATCAAAAACCGTCGCTAGTTGTCGTCCCTAAATAGGGCAATTCCTGTAGTGACATACATTGTCCCAAGGGCATGACAAGTAGGACATTTGTCGGAGTATCCTTAGAGGCATTGATGGAGATAAAACATCGAGTAAAATCTCGACGGTTCCCAGTCACAGAATTCATAAAGAGTGGGGTGCCCAGAACACTTGCGAGTTTATCAAGGACGATGTTTGAGCAATGATCAAGGCCATTCTCGCGAGGAGAGAGCGTGTAGGGACCTTCTCAAATGAACATGGAAAGGTACTTACCGAAAAGGTTTCTTCCAAGCAAATAGAATACAAGAGTGCTTTCCCACCACAGTTTCGGGGTAGCAACATCTTTTGGCAACAGGAGGGCAACCTTTCGACCATACACGAGAGTCGAGGGCATGTAGGTCAACCGTAGTAGGGACAAGGAGGAGGGCTTGGTGATCGCATACCTCTCTCCAAGAGCACCGCGAAGGGGGAGACGTGGCAGGGGCTGGGCAAGTTGGATGCAAGTGGGCTAATGAAGTCAGCAAGGCGGACGCCTCCAAGAGGATGGGGTGAGGAGGAGAGGAGTGTGGAGTAGGGAGAGGTTGCATGAGAACCTTCAAAGGAGGACCCCCAGGTCGGAGAGGAGACCAACCAGATGAGGGCAGAGCTTCTTGCCCCCTCTTCCATCCGTTCCCGCCTCGCTTCAACTACGGTGGTGACAACACCTTAACAGATGGTGAACCACTTTGAGAAGTTCTCAACCAACGACTGGAGGTTGAAGCATTTTTTGGTGAAACGACGCACTCCTTTATACCCTCCCCCTCCACTCTGGCCCGAGCGCTATCCCCGCAGCCGCTATTGTCGCTCCCTTGGCCTCATCGTTCGCAATTTCTGTTATCAAACTTTTCCATCCTTTTACCGTCAAGCCCTCCATTTTCCTTTTCTTACTATAAGGTCCCTCCTCGCATGCTCAAGGACCTTGATCCCTTTCAATAGTTTCGGCCCTATCAGGAACGTATACCTGTTCAAGAACAACCACACTGAATACGTTGTTTCTATCTACCTTGGTTGTTCCCTTCTCATCACGTTACTTGCATGGAGCCTCGAGGCTTTGGCTTCGTCAAGTTCTGCAATCCCAAGAATGCATACGAAGCCAACCAGCAGATGAACCATCAATCATGTCATCTATGGTCGTGAGATAACTATCGTATTTGCCGAGGAGAACAGGAAGACCCCCCGGGAGATGCGAACCACCTCATAGATTGGGCAAGATTCAGTAACGCCTCCTTTTGTTTTCCAGCTGATAATTGCCTATACGCTTCTTGACAAAAATAACAATGCGGACACAATTTGATTTTCTTTAAATTGGTGCTCCAGATTGTGATTGTAACTTTCTTTTATTTTGGAGCTTCAGCTGATGCGGATTCCTTATTAATATTGTACATTTTCAAGATCTGCTACGGTTATTGAGAAGGTCCTTTCTTTGCTTGATGTAGTGGGAGATGCATGCGAGGAGGCCATGGAAGGAGACCTCCGATTAGGTCAGCAAGACATCGATATAGACGTTAGTTTATCTGCTTTTTGCACTCTACACTTTTTGCTGGTGTTTCGAATATTTAGATGGCTGGTTTTTCACTGCGACTTATTTGTGTTGTGTTTCTACTTTAAGCGTATTCACGTTCTCCTTTATGAACACACAATTCATGGTTTACACAATTCATGGTTTGGGGAATGGATCTTCTGCTGTTGCACTAAATATTGTGATGCAGTGGAACCACCCGATGGAGCTCCAAAAGGATGTGATTGGTCTTCACATAATCTTCATTTTTCCAAGAGAATTATTTTGTTGTTATAAAACTTGATTGCATGAAAAACGGCTATAGGTTTGTTATCTTCCCTTTGTCAAGTAAATACTTTTCTAGGTTGGGCAGAAGCTCGTGTTATCTTTCATGCAGCATAAGATACCGAATTCTCTCGGAATAATACCCATCTTAAATTAGTCATAAAAAGTGTTTATTTGTGTGTTTTATGGAGAGGCGATGGCCAAGGAGAAGATCCTTGTTTCATCGGCTGACCACAACTAGGGGCCGTCGGGGCAGATGATCGCTAGTTGAAGGTTGGGGTCCTGCTACTATACCTGCTAGTGTGAAGGTGGCTCAAGCGATGAAGGCTTGGCCTGGATCGTGACAAAACAAAAGGGGAGTGATGGGCAGAGGGCTGACGTGAGATGTGAATTTGGGTTAAACCGCGAAGGACGGAATGTGGGGAGGAAGAAGACGGAGAATAGAAGAGGAAGGTGACAAAAGAGGGATAAGAGGAGTTTACCTTGAAGTCGAAGTCACCCAGGGTTGGATGACTTGGGTCCTCAACTCCGGTGGTTGTTCGGTGCTTGGCGAAGTGGTGGAGCTCGGCTGGTCTAATGAGAGCCGCATCACCAAGCTTGTAGCTTTGTGGATCACGCCTGGAGGCCGCCGCCGACGATCTATGGTGCTGATGTCACCAGCTTTGTCCCTCGATGCGCTCTCTCTCTCTCTCTCTCTCACTTTCGATGAAGTACGGCAGAGGCGACAGATAAGGGTTGAATGGAGGGGGACGATGTCTGTATATAGGAGGGAGACATGGGAAGGGTTGGCTTTGTTATCGATTGGATAGAGGCACAAGGAGTAGGGAATTAGATTAGTTACTGCGTTGGGTTGGGTTGGGTTGGAGTATTTTCATGTCAATAGTAGCTGTTTGGAGGGTTGAGAGGGTTAGAATGATAATTGTGATGTGGCATTAATTATGTGTTATATTAATTTTTTAATGATTATAATATATTTTTTATGTTAATAAGTTTATTTGAAATACTTAAAAGATATTATATCAAAGAAATTATAAGGTTAATACAAGCAATTCCAACCCAAGAATATAAGGTTGGAGCTAGGGGTATGCCAGAGTATCTCGGTGTACCCTAGCAACCAAACGAGCCCTATGGAATGGGTTGTCACGGACGACGAGGGGATTGGGATGGAGGGCGCAGGGTCATTGGGAAAGAAGAGGTGGAGATAGGATAAAGGTGATAGGATTGGGTATCTATTGTGCAGAGATGATCGAATAGGGGGAGTTAGAAGAATGAGTCGGTTGGGATAGAATAGAGAAGGGTTGGAGTAGCTATGTCCGGGGAGGAAGAGGATAATGGTGGAATGGTACATTATTCTGACTTATTCCTCACCCTTATTCTATCTTAACATGTATTTTGCATTTCTAATACTTAGTAGAGGTACACATGCTTATTCCTTTTTTAATTCTCATCTTGAAGAAGGGAAGTTAAGGAAAAAGACTCCTCTCCACTGGGAATGTTTCATCAAGAGAAATTGTATGAGGGCAATCCAAAGAAGGAAAGTGCTGGTTAATTTCGAAGTTTATCATCCTTATCAGTTTTAAAGTCCACCATGCAATCATGTATTCTTTTTCCGCTCTAATACCATTTTATGCTCGAATGTATATTCGTTGTTAATGCCTTGCCATCTCTATTTTCTTGTCATCTCCATCAAACATCATCTCAACCTTAATAATTTTCTTCCAATGTATATAGGAAAAACTTCAAATGAGATGACATAACACCAAACATTTTGTGTGATACCATATTACTCGTTCAATCTTGATCAATGACTCATAGGAAAAACAACCAATGCATCCACATACTACTCGCGAAACAACCCTAATCATCTATATCTAGAAACGAATAATTAACTTCCCTTTTATCATGGTTTAATATGTGCTATTTGATTACATGAATAAAATGTAATTTAAAAATAGCAACCAGTACTCAAAATTTTTCACAATATTTTTCTAATGAAAAGAACAAAATAAAGGACAAAAAGAAGTTGAGTTTGTATTTTTTTGAATTTTCTACTATTTTATATATTTTTTTGAAGTTTTTGAGTGTTTTTAAATTTTTAGTGTTTTTCTTTTGAAATTTTTAATGATTTTTGGACTGACTCTAAAATAGGGTAAAATGGACACTAGGTGAATTTTTGGGAATTTTTGGAGGTATTTTAATATTTTTTTGGTATTTTCTAAGGTAGACAGTACACAAAAAGGCTGTTTTTGATTTTTAATAAATAAGAAAATAAAATAAAATCAAAAACTAAATATGTGGCGTTAAAGTACACAGGTCCAGGAGCTTAAGTCTATTTTTGTGGAATTTTTGGACTTAAAATGATAGGTTAAATAATTAGAGCAAACATCCAAACATTAAACAGTCCTGGTAGGGGCATATGTGCAATATCTCAAACATCCAGGGGCATACATGCAATTTTCCACAAAATATTGAACTGAATATTTAATTTATAGCACTAAAAAGCAATTACAAAAGCCGCCAGGGCACGCAAACAATTTACCCACCAGGGCGCGTGACTTGCACGCGCCCGGGAAGGACTAAAATGCAATATAACAAAACCCTGGGGGTCTACTTGCAAATTATCCAAAAATATTACACTTAATGCGAAAGTTTCAGGACTAAAACGAAATACACAAAAGCCCGAGGGTGTCCTTGCAAAAAGCCCACACCTCACGTGTACAGGTCACGTGAGGTGACGTGGCGGAGGACCTATGTGCAAATAAGCAAAGTTCGAGGACCTCTTTGCAAATATTACAAGACTTTTACACTACAGACAAAAGTTTAAATACTAAATATTAACTACAAAAATGGCGAGGGTGTAGATGCAAAATACCCTCGCTCGGGCGTCCCGACGATGACGCGTGGCTCGAATCCAACGGCTGGGCGGCGAGGTGCGATCCAGCGGCTGGAAGCGATCCACTTATCCACGTAGCGCACGATGAGCGGTCGATGACGCTTCGACGACGCACGGCCTGGATTAGATCCTCCTTGGTTGATCGGACGGTCGAGGCGAAGGATGATCCAACGGAGGCTGTGCGATCTGGGGAGGGCTCCTCGATCCAACGGCTGGGAGGCGATGAGGAAGAACAGCGAAGAACGCCGGTGAGGCGAACTTCGCCGCTCCAGATCGTCGTCCTCCGACGTAGTCAAGGCTTCAAAATGGCCGTGGAGCGTCCCCCGGTCCTTCTCTATCGGCTGGTGGCGGCAAAAAGCCTCGGCGGCGGCCGAGGCGCTCAGGCGAAGGTGGCGGAGCTGGGGAGTCCAGCCACGCTCCGGCGAGCGTCAAAACTCGCCTCCAGGCGCCTTCAAGTGGACTTTGACCTGCAAAAATAGTCAAAGGGTCCAGGGCAAACTACCTGGACCCTTAGATGGTCGCGAGGGGGTGCGAATCGACAGGTGGATGCACGGCCGGAGTTGCGCTCCGGCCAAGGTGCTCGATTGGGCGATATGGATGATGGAACTTCGAGATTTTTTGGGGTTTTTGATCCTTAAGCTAACAGGAATGAAATGGAAGAAGGAAATAAACGGGGGGATGCCCTCGATGGCCGGAGCCAGAGGAAAAGAGTACCTCGACCGGCGACTTCGCGGGAGGTGGTGGAGACGCCTCCGACCTCGGCGGCCTTGGCTGAAGAGCTCACGTCGGAGCTGTCACCTCCAGGTGGCTCTGGAGCACGGGAGAGGCGCGAGGTGATGGACCGAAGGTGTTCAAATTCGACTTCAAAGTTGGGGCTCCATTTTATGCAATTTGACTAAGTGGTTGAGGAGCCCCAAAGATCGAGGTGCCCTGATCGCCACAGTGATCCAAAGTCCAAGGTTTCACTTGGACGCGATTCACCGCATAACGAGGAAGAAAAGATGTGAAGAAATCACCACGAAAAAATGCAAGGCACGGCTGGAAAATCTCGACAAAAATGGGTGAAAACCCAGGTCTGACAGGCCACAGGCGGGGGAAGGCAGGCAGTTGACCTAGGGTCAATGCTGACTGCCTCCTGGTTGGTCCACGTGGACCAACCAGGAAAAACCCTACGAAAAAGTTTTATTAATTCAATTTAAAATACTAAATGGCCGAATTAAATAAAAGTTATAAAATAAAAAATGCTCAAAATTTTATGTAGTATTTTATTTTGATTTTTATTTATTTTTATGACTTATATTTCTACAAGTTACCTTTTTAACCCTATATAGGTATAATACCTATGTATTTTAATATTTATTTTTATTTTAGGTATTTTTAATATTATTATTTTTATTTATGATTTTATAAAATTGTGAAATACTTTTATATACACCAATATATTTTTATTTTAATTTTCTGATATATTTTATACACTTAATAAAATGAAAGTGTTATTTGTATAGGTATAGCTACATGTATTATACCTATGTATTATAATATATACAAGTATTTTTATTTGTATTTAATTTATGTTTTTATTCTGATTTTAATGCACATAATTATTATAAGTATTATTTACAACATTATAAAAATATAAAATTATAAAAATAATAAATAAATAATAAATTGAATATTTTAATAAGTACAAGTATACAATGTGGGTCCAAAAGCCAACTTTGAAACCGTAGCTCCGCCAAATGCGAAACCACCGCCATTGGATAGATTATTTTATTCTATATACAATTAAAGGTGAGTATACTGCATTTGGAGTTGTCAGTTGTGAGATACGGGTCTGGAAAGTTGGGATTTTGGATTCTTATTCAGACCATATCTTTTTGTCTGTACATTCTTTTTCTGTGAAATCAATTTTGTATTTTTCTTTATTAAATTAGCTATAACTTTCATGTACAAAGTTTCTTTATTTGATGTATAAAAAGTGGAACCAAAAATAGGTCCCAAAATGAATAAAGAATGAGTAGAAATTATAGGTGTTTTATCTGTGTTTCTGACCTTATCTCCCCCTACTTTATTCCTTGTCGACCTATCCATCAAAATGCCTAGGTCTCGGGGGTTTTGGGTCATAAAATATTTACAATATTTTATTCTTTTTCTTTTCTTTATTTATTCTATAATTTTGGCCTTAATTATAGTAATTTATACATTGTTTGGATGCACATGCATGAATGCTAAGATGCTTGATTTAAGGCTATTTACAGGTATTTGCTAGAGTTTTAGGTGCCAAAATGATAGAATAAAGATGATGAAATGTGGATTCATCAGTAGGGTCCCAAGGGGAGGCCACAATAACCTCATTGACTCTTGCCAATGCTTCAATTCCCATCTTAAAGTCATCATCAACTCTTCCATGTGTAGCGACCCAAGATTTCAGAGCCTTCTTAACATCACTCAAATTTTTTAACAAGAACAAATAAAGGGTTACCCCTAACGGGAGTAGCTCAAGTTGCCTCCACAAGGAGAAATAACATTCCCTTCTAGTCTAGAAGTCTGAAAATCTGAAAGCCCTACTGTGATTTAATTTTCCTGCAATCTCCACTGAAATAAGCAAGTGGTCACTAGAAGCCAACGGAGAGTATCAAACATTAGAAAGTGGAAAAAGCTCCATCTACAAGGTATTACATAGTTCTCTATCAAGCCTAGCATCAATTTTTTTAGACCCAATTGTGGAGTTGTTCCATGAGAGAGTGTTTCCCCAAGGTTTTAGATCAATGATACCAACATCATCAATGTAAGTATCGAAATCAGCAACAAAACTAGCAAGAGGGGTCCTCCTTCAATTTTCTCAGAAACAAATCTAACAATATTGAAGTCTACCATGACCAGCCACAGGGTCGTAATCAGGGATCTTATTTGTAGCACATCTACCCAAAGAGCCCTTCTCTCATATGAGAAATTGGTGCCGTAAATTATAGAGAGGCAGATATGTAAGCCCCCACGATTAGTGCAATTGAGAGTTATAGACTAAGATGTGATTTTTAAGGGGTCACGTTTCCAAGTTTCCTCTTTTCAAAGGGACCATACCCTTCCAAAATGAGTGTTGTTGTGGATGGAGCACCATCCATGAGTGAGGGCAGCAAGAAACAGAGAAACCTTATTAGGTTTAATTTTTGTCTCCACAAGACCAACAAGCTCAAAGTTGTGTTGGCAATCTCCCGGAGAATGCGCTTCAGTTTTGCAGACTTATTAAGTCTCCTATCATTACATGTTGTAATTGACAATAAGAGTTAGGAGTGGGGGTTGAGCTTCCTGAGATGTTCCTCTTGCGAGAAGTTGTTGCAATTTTTTTCTTTTTGCCATGGAGGACCTCTGTCTAGTCTGGATTATCCTCCATGAACTGGGGCACGGGGGGGGGGGGGGGGGGTGGAGGGGTTTCCAAGGTTATCCTGAGGGGTTGGGAGTTGCAGAATCCAGTGACAGATCACCCAACTTGGATCGCGAATTCAGGTCGATCCTCTGCTTCAGGGGAGTCTTGTGGGGAGGGACAAGGATTCCTTTGCAGGGATTAGCATACCATAGAGAGAAGTGCGTGTTTTCATTGGAAAAGCGTAATAAGGTCCCCTAGCAGGCTTCTTTCTCCCCTTAGCAAGAACATGGGTCCCTAGTTCCAAGGCAGGAGCTACTTGGGGGCAGTGGACATGGTGGCCAACCTCTTCTTCATGTGCAGTGAAAACAACAGGATAGAGTAAAGTGGGCAAATCACAGTGGTTGCAACGCTTTAGCTTCCATTCTAATTCAACACGAATCACAAGAAAGAGTAGAACAGGCGACGGTCAATATCCGTCGCTAATGATAATATGACTGTCCCCATTGATCAATGGGGACGGTCCTAAGACCATCTCCAAAGGTCGCGTCCCATTTGGTATAAGCGACGGTATTATGAACCATCCCCAATACTCATACATAGGGGACGGTCGTGACCATCTCTAAAAGTCTGGCATAGGAGACTGGCGTGACTGTCCCTTAAAGCATCTTATTGGGGACGGTCATGACCGTCCCTTAAAGTCATCAGGGGGGACGGTCACGACCGTCCCAAAAAAGAGAAAGTGAAGACGGTCATAACCGTCTCTAAGAACGAAAGGGACGGTCGCCATGTCCGTCCCCTTTGTTCATCTGCTAACAAAAAAAATTCCATTGCCCCCTATTTGATCCTCATTTTACCCTGTATGTCAATACAATGTAGTACCTGTTACAAAAAATCTGTCTTCATAATAAACATTACTATCACCACACAAAAAAATGCAATCCACATTCATAAAGTCCTCGTTCAACAACATATGCATTTAAAATACTACAGTATCCTACAATAATTGTTCAAAATAGTTATACAATATACTAAAGTATCCTACAAACTAACTAAGCTATCCTAGTCGTCGTCCTCATCCTCTTCGTCGTCGGCGTCCTCGTCGTCATCAGCATCATCTTCTTCTTCGCCGTCATCGTCGTCGCCTAGCCTCGCAGCGGTATTATCATCATCTGTTGGGTGGTTAGTCGACGCTACACCTTGATGTGCCTGCATGAATGCATTGAAAATCGCCATTTGTTGGTGCAAATCCCGAATCTCCATATTCATGCTAGACACCTGACTCTCTAATTCCCTCTCTCTTTGTGTCTTCTGAGGGGTCGAGCCGGTCCCTACTCCATACCAATTCCGTATGGTGGCACCACGACCACCACAACGGACGTGTCCCTGATGCTCTGGACCGGTCGCCTGGAGGAAGGCCGCATCAGGAGTAAGAGGTGGATGACTCGTTCTAGTGTGGTCTACAGAGCCAGTGGTTGTGAGCCTGACCATCTCCTCCTACAAATTTATTTAAGTAAGTTCACATTCATTTAATTTGTAAAAAAGATGCAAATATTTTATGAATAATTTACATGAATTGGACCATAGGCAGGATCCACCCAATGAACTTCCCCGCCCACATCGCGGCTCTTAGACTTCTCGAAGACTTCCATTCGGCCGGGCACTCTCTCATTCTCCACTTCCTAATGTGAAAAGATTAGTAAACTTAGGATATCATTTTAATACATATATAATAGTTACAATTTTACCACTAATCATAAAGTAGATTACTTACGAAGTCATCCTTTAGTTGATTTGTGTTTCTTCTCCTCATTCTATGGGTAGACTTGAAACCTTTCCTCCGATTTTCAGCATTTCTCCTTGAGATGCCTTATACGAAGATAGTAATTTTAATAAAAGAATTCCAAATGATATATGTATAAAATGCACATATATATGTCACATACCGTATGTTCTTCTCCCATCCAAATATAAATCATCGCCCTCCATTGTTCAGCGGGTACATTCGGAAGAAATTTGCCAAATTGGCTTCCAATGGAAGCTCCGGGTCAAAGTACTTTAAAATATAAAGAAAATTAATTATATACTTATATGATGAAAACAAATTTATCATTAAATATAAAGAAAAGTACTCACTCGGGCCTTCACATGACCTCGATATTTACGCAACATCTCCGCCCCATGGCCTAAAATCAGAGCATCAGTGATCGGGTCACGGTCCCAGGAAAAACTAGACTGCAAAGAAAGCAAACAGATATAAGTTTATATATATACTGAAGAAAAAATTTGCTTTGATATTATTATATATACCTCCAAATCATGAAGAATGGCATCTTTTATTGACCGCTCCACTAAATGCCAGTCTGTAATGTGGAGAGGGACCCTGGCTCTGCACACCTATCCCAAGTAACTCTGGAAAACAACTGAGTTCTCCCCCACCGCATCGCCTCCAACTATCTGTACCCTGAGTGTCTCACCAGGACGAAGACGGTCCAACACTCGGCACTGAGATGGGCCTCTACGTCTGCCTGAGCTACTCGATCCGTCAGGATCGGAGGTACTACTAAATCATATGGGGAAAACCTAGGCATATCATCAAAACAAATCATAACTATGGGAAACCCTAGGCAAATCATATCTATTCTATACTAAACAAATCAAGCAAACCTAGGCATATTATCAAAACAACTAAATCATATGAGGAAAAACAACTCTAACAAGATTATCAAGTAAAATAAACAAGAATAAAAGCAAAGGAGTGTTGATGGATACCGGAAATGAAGATTGACGAGGTCGGCAAGCAAGGAGGAGCTGGAGGCGACGCCGGGGCGGAGGGGGCGATGGTGGGGCGGCGGCTCGAAGATGTGAAAATGGAATAGAAACGCAGGTCGAATGTGGTTTTTTCGATCTGACCAATGGGGATGGTTGTAATGACCGTCCCCATTGGTGACGATCAGCGACGGTTCACTAAAGACCGTCTCCTTTGGAAGGCATAAGAGTCGGTTTTCAGTAACCGTCCCCTTTGGCCAAGGCAGAGAGGACGGTCAATAATCACCGTCCCCTCTGGTCGACCACTTTGGTCCATTCGTCAGAGGCGACGCCAACAGAGGAACAATGGGGACGGTCAGGACCGTCCCCAAAGCCCTTCCAGAAGGGTCGAAAACGTCCAGTGGCCTGCTCAAGACAGAAGGGACGATCACCTATGACCGTCCCCTCTGGTCGACCTCTTTGCTCCATTCGTCAGAGGCGACGCCAACAGAGGAACAATGGGGACGGTCAGGACCGTCCCCAAAGCCCTTCCAGAAGGGTCAAAAACATCTAGTGGCCTGCTCAAGGCAGAGGGGACAGAGACCGTCCCCTCTGGTCAGAGGCGACGCCAACATAGGTACAATGGGGACGGTCATGACCGTCCCCAAAGCCCTTCCAGAAGGGTCGAAAAGGTCCAGTGGCCTGCTCAAGGCAGAGGGGACGGTCATTAATGACCGTCCCTATTAAGTTAATACAGAAGGGACGATAGTCCACATATAGTCTCCCATTATGTGGTTATTGGGGACGGTTGTTTGATGACCGTCCCTAAAAAGCGGCATTAGGGACGGTCAATCAAAAACCGTCGCTAGTTGTCGTCCCTAAATAGGGCAATTCCTGTAGTGACATACATTTGTCCCAAGGGCATGACAAGTAGGACATTTGTCGGAGTATCCTTAGAGGCATTGATGGAGATAAAACATCGAGTAAAATCTCGACGGTTCCCAGTCACAGAATTCATAAAGAGTGGGGTGCCCAGAACACTTGCGAGTTATCAAGGACGATGTTTGAGCAATGATCAAGGCCATTCTCGCGAGGAGAGAGCGTGTAGGGACCTTCTCAAATGAACATGGAAGGTACTTACCGAAAAGGTTTCTTCCCAAGCAAATAGAATACAAGAGTGCTTTCCCACCACAGTTTCGGGGTAGCAACATCTTTTGGCAACAGGAGGGCAACCTTTCGACCATACACGAGAGTCGAGGGCATGTAGGTCAACCGTAGTAGGGACAAGGAGGAGGGGCTTGGTGATCGCATACCTCTC
This sequence comes from Ottelia alismoides, assembly GCA_037367405.1. Classification (NCBI taxonomy): domain Eukaryota; kingdom Viridiplantae; phylum Streptophyta; class Magnoliopsida; order Alismatales; family Hydrocharitaceae; genus Ottelia; species Ottelia alismoides. The sequence continues at coordinate 86,391 of JAZKJV010005435.1, forward strand.
TCCAAGAGCACCGCGAAGGGGGAGACGTGGCAGGGGCTGGGCAAGTTGGATGCAAGTGGGCTAATGAAGTCAGCAAGGCGGACGCCTCCAAGAGGATGGGGTGAGGAGGAGAGGAGTGTGGAGTAGGGAGAGGTTGCATGAGAACCTTCAAAGGAGGACCCCCAGGTCGGAGAGGAGACCAACCAGATGAGGGCAGAGCTTCTTGCCCCCTCTTCCATCCGTTCCCGCCTCGCTTCAACTACGGTGGTGACAACACCTTAACAGATGGTGAACCACTTTGAGAAGTTCTCAACCAACGACTGGAGGTTGAAGCATTTTTTGGTGAAACGACGCACTCCTTTATACCCTCCCCCTCCACTCTGGCCCGAGCGCTATCCCCGCAGCCGCTATTGTCGCTCCCTTGGCCTCATCGTTCGCAATTTCTGTTATCAAACTTTTCCATCCTTTTACCGTCAAGCCCCTCCATTTTCCTTTTCTTACTATAAGGTCCCTCCTCGCATGCTCAAGGACCTTTGGATCCCTTTCAATAGTTTCGGCCCTATCAGGAACGTATACCTGTTCAAGAACAACCACACTGAATACGTTGTTTCTATCTACCTTGGTTGTTCCCTTCTCATCACGTTACTTGCATGGAGCCTCGAGGCTTTGGCTTCGTCAAGTTCTGCAATCCCAAGAATGCATACGAAGCCAACCAGCAGATGAACCATCAATCATGTCATCTATGGTCGCGAGATAACTATCGTATTTGCCGAGGAGAACAGGAAGACCCCCCGGGAGATGCGAACCACCTCATAGATTGGGCAAGATTCAGTAACGCCTCCTTTTGTTTTCCAGCTGATAATTGCCTATACGCTTCTTGACAAAAATAACAATGCGGACACAATTTGATTTTCTTTAAATTGGTGCTCCAGATTGTGATTGTAACTTTCTTTTATTTTGGAGCTTCAGCTGATGCGGATTCCTTATTAATATTGTACATTTTCAAGATCTGCTACGGTTATTGAGAAGGTCCTTTCTTTGCTTGATGTAGTGGGAGATGCATGCGAGGAGGCCATGGAAGGAGACCTCCGATTAGGTCAGCAAGACATCGATATAGACGTTAGTTTATCTGCTTTTGCACTCTACACTTTTTGCTGGTGTTTCGAATATTTAGATGGCTGGTTTTTCACTGCGACTTATTTGTGTTTGTGTTTCTACTTTAAGCGTATTCACGTTCTCCTTTATGAACACACAATTCATGGTTTACACAATTCATGGTTTGGGGAATGGATCTTCTGCTGTTGCACTAAATATTGTGATGCAGTGGAACCACCCGATGGAGCTCCAAAAGGATGTGATTGGTCTTCACATAATCTTCATTTTTCCAAGAGAATTATTTTGTTGTTATAAAACTTGATTGCATGAAAAACGGCTATAGGTTTGTTATCTTCCTTTGTCAAGTAAATACTTTTCTAGGTTGGGCAGAAGCTCGTGTTATCTTTCATGCAGCATAAGATACCGAATTCTCTCGGAATAATACCCCATCTTAAATTAGTCATAAAAAGTGTTTTATTTGTGTGTTTATGGAGAGGCGATGGCCAAGGAGAAGATCCTTGTTTCATCGGCTGACACACAACTAGGGGCCGTCGGGGCAGATGATCGCTAGTTGAAGGTTGGGGTCCTGCTACTATACCTGCTAGTGTGAAGGTGGCTCAAGCGATGAAGGCTTGGGCCTGGATCGTGACAAAACAAAAGGGAGTGATGGGCAGAGGGCTGACGTGAGATGTTGAATTTGGGTTAAACGCGAAGGACGGAATGTGGGGAGGAAGAAGACGGAGAATAGAAGAGGAAGGTGACAAAAGAGGGATAAGAGGAGTTTACCTTGAAGTCGAAGTCACCCAGGGTTGGATGACTTGGGTCCTCAACTCCGGTGGTTGTTCGGTGCTTGGCGAAGTGGTGGAGCTCGGCTGGTCTAATGAGAGCCGCATCACCAAGCTTGTAGCTTTGTGGATCACGCATGGAGGCCGCCGCCGACGATCTATGGTGCTGATGTCACCAGCTTTGTCCCTCGATGCGCTCTCTCTCTCTCTCTCTCACTTTCGATGAAGTACGGCAGAGGCGACAGATAAGGGTTGAATGGAGGGGGACGATGTCTGTATATAGGAGGGAGACATGGAAGGGTTGCTTTGTTATCGATTGGATAGAGGCACAAGGAGTAGGGAATTAGATTAGTTACTGCGTTGGGTTGGGTTGGGTTGGAGTATTTTCATGTCAATAGTAGCTGTTTGGAGGGTTGAGAGGGTTAGAATGATAATTGTGATGTGGCATTAATTATGTGTTATATTAATTTTTTAATGATTATAATATATTTTTTATGTTAATAAGTTTATTTGAAAATACTTAAAAGATATTATATCAAAGAAATTATAAGGTTAATACAAGCAATTCCAACCCAAGAATATAAGGTTGGAGCTAGGGGTATGCCAGAGTATCTCGGTGTACCCTAGCAACCAAACGAGCCCTATGGAATGGGTTGTCACGGACGACGAGGGGATTGGGATGGAGGGCGCAGGGTCATTGGGAAAGAAGAGGTGGAGATAGGATAAAGGTGATAGGATTGGA
>JAZKJV010005436.1:0-73825 GCA_037367405.1 Ottelia alismoides
TAAAGCGCGATCTTCGGATGCGGCGGGCCGCATTGCGACCCGCCTCCAACCCACATCCCTCGGGCGTAAGTTCAAACCACCCGCTCGACCATCATCTTCTTGATTTCGGCGATCGCCTTGGCTGGGTTGAGACCCTTGGGGCAGACCTGCGCGCAGTTCATGATCGTGTGGCAGCGATAGAGCCGGAAGGGGTCTTCCAGGTCGTCCAAACGCTCGCCCGTGGCCTCATCGCGGCTATCGGCGAGCCAGCGATAGGCCCTGGAGAAGCACGGCCGGGCCCAGATAACGGTCGCCGTTCCACCAATAGCTTGGGCAGGAGGTGGAGCAGCAGGCGCACAGGATGCATTCATAAAGCCCGTCGATCTTTTCGCGCTCGCCGGGGCTTTGCAGCCATTCTTTTTGGGGTTCGGGCGTGGCGGTCTTCAGCCACGGTTCGATCGAGCGGTACTGAGCGTAAAAGGTGGTTAGGTCTGGCACCAAATCTTTGATCACCGGCATGTGCGGCAGCGGCGCCACCGTGATCGTTCCGGAAATTTCATCCATGCCCTTGGTGCAGGCAAGCGTGTTGCGCCCGTCGATATTCATGGCGCAAGAGCCGCACACGCCTTCGCGACAGGAGCGACGGAAGGTCAGTGTCGAATCGGTCTCGCTTTTGATGGCGATCAGGGCGTCGAGCACCATCGGGCCGCACCGATCAAGATCCACCTTGAACGTGTCCCAGCGCGGATTGCCGCCAGTGTCGGGATCACTAGCGGTAGACTTTGAAGGTGCGGGTGCGCTTGGCGCCCTCCGGCTTGTCGTGCGTCACGCCTTTGGTGACTTCAGAACCCTTCGGCAGCGTCAGCTGAACCAAGTCTCGCTCCCTGTTTCGCCTGCATCGCCAGCTGGATTGCTAGCGTCAGGTCGTTGTTGTCCTCACGACGACCGATGCGGAAATCCTGTAGCATCGGTGAAAACCACGTGAAGGCTCACGTCCGGTGCTGGACCGCGAACACCCCACATACGCAACGCCGCGCCAGCAGTCTCCACATAGTCCGCGTCCCGTGGTCGTTCAAACCCATGCGGCGCCAGAAACCGTTCGACGCCCGCAGAGCCAAGGCGAGCCTGGCTGAGCCCGCGCGCGGATCGGGCGCATTGCCGGGGCCAAGACCTCGTGCGGGCTCTGGCATGACGACGGTCTTGCGCATGAAGAGACCGTGTGCGCGGTCATCTCGCCTCACTTTGTTTGGCCGGCTGTGTCCGAGATCGCTGAGCCCCCGTACCAGTTCACGTTGCGGGTCAGCCACATGACGAGGGCGAGAACCACGAACACAACCACGGCGCCGACCAACAATGCGTCGTCCTCTCGCGTCAAGAGGACATACATGAGACCGTAAACAAACGCGAAAACCGCACCGGCCTGAAGCCCTTTGGCTGCACTTTTGAAGACCGCGCCGGCATAAGCCCGCGCTCAACGCCACCGTCGCGCTCGCCGCGACGGCGAAAGCGGCGTCAAACCCGATGCGCTCGGCGAAGGCGAGCAGCAGCAGGTAGAAAACACATTGTGCAAGACCGACGAGAAGATATTGCGCCGCATGGGCGCGGGTATTTGAGACCGCCTCGAACATGAAATAGCTCAAGAAGACGACGCCGATGAACATCAGCGCGTATTTGAGCGCCCGATTGACCCCGACATAGACGTCTTTGGTGTCGAGCAATGAGACCGCGAAGTTCTTACCGGCGACCGCGGACAACGAAACATCCGCCCCAAGCGCGCCGGCTTTGGGCAGGCCGCGGGCCAGATAGGTGGCGCGCCATTCGGAGGTGAATGCCCGGCGGGCGTTTTGGTCCAGCTGGCGCCGGCGTCGGCGGATCCGCCGGAGGGCGTGCCGCGCTTTTCAGGCGAGAACGCCCCGACAAACGCGGGATCGTCCCAGTCGCCGTTGATCACGGCCGTTGTGTCCTTGGCGAAAGCGGGCAAGGAGAACCATTCCGCGCCTGAAAGTTTCATCTGTGCGCGCGCTTCGATCACGCTTTGCGGACCAACGAGATCGCCGACCCGCACCGCCATGGCTTGGAGACCGCCGCCTGACGGATTTGAATGAGGCGTCTCCTCAAAGCCGGAGGCTTGTGCGCCGGCGGCGCTCAGAACCGGGTCGCTTGCAGGTTCAAAGGCGCGCGGCGCAGCGGTTCCGATCGTGAGGTTGATGACGTCGCGCGCCCCGCGCAGATCCGACACGAACATCACGATCCGCGCGCCCCGCCAATCCAGCGCGATGCCTGGATCGATCCCGTCGAGTGCTTTGGGGACGTCGAAGGCGGCTGAGAGGGCGATGTCAGCCGTGTAGACTGGCACGCGATAGACGGAGCCGCGCGCGGACATCGGCGTCGAGCACGGCTTCGGCGCGTCCCGTTTTCTGCAAAGATGGCGTATTCGCCCCGCTCGGTTTGCGTGCGCTGAACGTTGCGCTGGGATCCGTCGGGTTGGGTCAGCGTATCGGCGACCACAATGGTGCGCGTATAGGGCACGATGAGGATAGGTCCGGCCGCGGTCTGTTGCCCGCCCTGCAGCGCGCCAATCTCAGCGCGCACGCTTGACGCGGAGGCTGAACGCTCGCGTGCGATTTGTTCGACAAACATCGCCGGGATGCTCATCAGAAGTGCGAGCAAGCAGACCAGCAGGAACTTCAGCCCCAAAGAGCGGGCGGGAAACAGGCGGGGCATCGAAAACGCGATCCGCTGCTCGGATGGCGGCGCGCTGGTGTTATCGCTCATAGCTTGGGACACCTCATGACACGCCTGTAATGTCCGATCCGGGCGAAAGAAAGGGCGCCGTTACGGCGCTTTGACGGCTTTAGGGCCAGGCAATTCGGCCGGAATCGCCTACATGGGCTTATGGCGATCAAAGCAGGTCCTGAAATTGACCGTCTCATTGCACTGCTGGCGAAGGTGCCGGGGCTTGGCCCGCGCTCGGCTCGACGCGCCGCGCTGCAGCTGTTGAAAAAGCGCGAGACGCTGATGGTTCCGCTCGCCGAAGCGCTTGCGACGGCGGCTGATCGGGTGCGCCCTTGCAGCACGTGCGGCGCGCTTGACACGATGGACCCGTGCGGGGTGTGTCGTGCGCCGGGACGCGATGACAGCGTTATCTGCGTGGTGGAGGATGTCGCCGACTTATGGGCGATGGAGCGCGCAGGCGCGTTTCGCGGACGCTATCATGTGTTGGGCGGCGTGCTGTCGGCGATCGATGGGGTGCGTCCGGAATCGCTACGGATCCCCAAACTGATCGAGCGCGCCGGCGCTCCCGGCGTGCGCGAGGTGATCCTTGCCATGAACGCCACGATCGATGGGCAATCGACGGCGCATTATCTGGTCGAGGCGCTCAAGGATTTGCCGGTGACGGTGACGCGTTTGGCGAGCGGCGTGCCGATCGGTGGCGAGCTTGACCATCTTGACGACGGCACGATCCAGGCCGCTTTGATGAGCCGTCGGTCCTTCTAGCTGACACCACACGGTGGGGACGGCGTGTTGCTTGCATTGCCCAGGATACAATTCCACGCGGCCGCGCCGACATAGCGTTTGGGCTGGGCGGGCAGAATAGCCGGCGACGAGGGAGGGTTCGACGTGGCTTTGGTAAGACCAGCGATTCTGTGTGGCGGCGCTGGAACGCGTTTATGGCCCCTTTCGCGCACCCGCGCGCCCAAGCAACTTCATCCCCTGGCGGGCCCAAGGTCGCTTCTGGCCGACACGGTGGCCCGTGCGGTGCAGGTGACGGGGCAGGAGCCTTTGCTGATCACGGGTCGCGATATTGCGGGGCGCGTTGTGGCGTGCGCGCGCGAGGGCGGGGCGAGGGCGCCGGTGGCCATTCTAGAACCGGTGGGCAAGAACACCGCCGCCGCCGCTGCAATGGCGGCGCTGGCGGCGCAGGAAGCAGCCCCGGACGCGATGGTCTTGCTGATGCCGTCGGACGCCTTTGTCGCGGATATTGCGGCTTTCGCCGAAGCCGTTCGGGTTGGGGCTGCGCTTGCGGGATCTGGCGCCATTGTGACATTCGGCGTGCGTCCGACACGACCCGAAACGGTTATGGCTACATTCGCCAGGGCGCGCCTCTGGGCGAGGGTTTCCAGGTGGAAGCGTTCAAGGAGAAGCCCGACAAGGCGACTGCTGAAGCGTATGTGGCTGATCCACGTTATCTTTGGAACGCTGGCATTTACCTGTTTCGGGCAGACGTTTTTCTCAATGAGCTCGCTTTGTGGGCCCCAGACGTTTCAGCGCCGGCGGCGGCTGCCTGGGCTGGTCGGCGCGCAAGCCAAGACGAGGTGGCGCCAGACGCGCAAGCCTGGGATGCAATCCCTTCCGTTTCGGTCGATGTGGCGGTCGCCGAGCGCACCGCCAGAATTGCCGTGGCGCCGGTTTCGATGGGCTGGAGCGATGTCGGGGATTGGGCGGCGTTGTGGGATATTGCGACCAAGGATCCAGCTGGCAACGCCGTCGTTGGCGACGCCACGCTTGTGGAAGCGCGCGACTGCTATGTGCGCGCAGGCGCGCGCACCATCGTCGCCGTCGGCGTTGAAGATCTCGTCATTGTCGAGACGTCTGACGCCGTCCTGGTGACCACGCGCGCTCATGCGCAGGGCGTGCGGCTCGCGGTGGACAAGCTGAAGTCTTCCGGACGAACTGACCTTGTCGACGAACCTCCTCCTGAGACGATCTCCCCGGGGCCTTCTGGGGCGCGATCGTGACCCCGGCCTTGGTGGAGGCGGCAAAGACAGCCCGTGCATGGGCGGTTTCGCACGCTTTGCCCCTGTGGATGGAGCGCGGGTGGGACCAAGCGGGTGGCTTCGTCGAGCGTTTGTCGCCTGACGGCGCCCCCGATCGTTTTGCGCCGCGTCGCGTACGCGTCCAGGCGCGCCAGATTGCGGTTTTTGCGCAGGCCGCTTTGGCGGGTTGGTCGAGCGAGGCCGGCGAATTGTCGCGCCGCGGACTTTTTTGGTTTCTCGACGCCTGCCGAAGCCCGCATGGGCCCGGCTTTGTCCATATCGTCGACCATTCCGGTCGCGTGCTTGATGCACGGCGCGACACTTATGACCAGGCCTTTGCGCTTTTTGCGCTCGCTTGGTCTTATCGCCTGTCGCCGGACGCGGGGTTGCGCGCAGAGATCAGCGCCCTTGTCGACTGGTTGGAGAGCGATCTGTTCGACAAGACCAATGGCGGGTTTTTGGGAGAGCGACCAGCGCGAAACGCCACGCCGGCAAAACCCGCACATGCATTTATTTGAAGCCATGCTGACGCTTTTTGACGCGACTCGAGATCCTGCGTTCCTGGCGCGCGCCGACCACATCCTGAGCTTGTTCACCGAGCGCTTTTGGGATGCGCAAACGGGCGTGCTGCGTGAGTATTTCACGCAGGATTGGCGCGCGGCGCCCGGCGATCTGGGGCATTGCGCTGAACCTGGACATCACTACGAGTGGATATGGCTTTTGGCGCAGTACGACGCACGACGAGGCGCTGACACTTCGACCATCCAGAGGAAACTGCGCGCTTTTGCCGACCGCGTCGCGCGCGCGCCGTCAGGATTTATTGTGGACGAGGCTTGGAGCGACGGCCGCATCCGGGAGGGCGCGCAGCGCTTTTGGCCGCAAACAGAGTATGTGAAAGCGCGTCTGGCGTTTGCTGAACATGGCGAGCAGCAGGCAGCCGACGACGCAGCGACGATGATCATGGGATGGTTCGGCACATTTCTTGCGGCGCCGGTTCTTGGAGGTTGGCGCGACCGTTTCGCGGCTGATGGCGGGCTTCTGGATGGGCGCATGCCCGCCTCGACGGGCTATCATGTGTTCACCGCGATCCATGAGGCCGAGCGCGTGGCGCTGCAGAATTGTATGTAAAGGCGTATCCGTTGATAGCCCGAGGGGGCAGACATGGGACAGTATCACGCCAACAAGCGGGTGCTCGTGACGGGCGGGGCAGGCTTTCTTGGGTCGCATCTGTGCGAAAGACTTCTTGACCAGGGCGCCGAAGTTCTTTGTGCAGATAATTTCTTTACGGGCACGCGGCGCAACGTCGAGCACCTCATCGGTCATCGCCGTTTCGAGCTGATGCGCCACGATGTATGCTTCCCGCTGTATGTGGAAGTTGATGAAATATACAATCTGGCTTGTCCTGCCTCGCCGATCCACTATCAGCATGATCCAGTGCAAACAACGAAGACGAGCGTGCACGGCGCGATCAACATGCTTGGCCTTGCCAAGCGCGTGAAGGCGAAAATCCTGCAGGCATCTACATCCGAAGTCTATGGCGATCCATCTGTGCACCCACAGCCCGAAGCGTATTGGGGCAACGTCAATCCGATCGGCATACGTTCGTGCTATGATGAAGGCAAAAGATGCGCTGAAACCTTATTCTTCGACTATAATCGCCAGCATAAGGTGCGCATTAAGGTTGCGCGCATCTTTAACACCTACGGGCCGCGGATGCACCCGAATGACGGGCGCGTGGTGTCAACTTCATCGTTCAAGCGCTGCAGGGGCGTGACATCACGATCTACGGCGACGGTCGCCAGACGCGGTCCTTTTGCTATGTGGATGATTTGATCACGGCGTTTCTCCGGCTCATGTCCACAGACGATGCGGTGACAGGACCCATTAATCTCGGCAATCCAGCTGAGTTTACGATCCGCCAGCTTGCTGAGACTGTGATCGAACTTACTGGATCGCGCGCACGGATTGTGGAAGCGCCGCTTCCTGCAGACGACCCGCTCCAACGCAGACCTGACATCACGATGGCGCGCGAGCAGCTGGGCTGGGAGCCGACGATTGCCTTGCGGGACGGCTTGGCGAAGACCATCGCCTACTTTGATATGCTTTTGGGCGAGGAGAGCCGGGTAGGCGCGCGCCGCGCGATTGGCTAGATACATGCTCCGGGCGGGAGAGCGCTGCGCGCAAGGTCCGCGACGGAGGGGATTGAACGATGCACGTGGTCATTGTTGGCCGTACAGGCCAATTGGCGCAGGCGCTCATGGCGTATCCTGCAGCTTGGGCGACGCGCGTCACCGTCTTGGGGCGCGACGCTCTGGACTTGTCGGCCCCTGACCGCGTTGGCGAAACGGTCCTGAGTTTGAGGCCTGATGTGATTGTCAATGCAGCCGCCTATACGGCTGTCGACAAGGCCGAGGCGGAAGAGGCGGTTGCGACCGCCGTCAACGCGGATGCGCCCGGCGCGCTTGCGTGGGCCGCTGCTCGGTGTGGCGCCGCTTTGGTTCATGTATCCACCGACTATGTGTTCGATGGATCAAAGACGACGCCCTATCTTGAAGATGATCCCGTTGCGCCAATCAATGCGTATGGTCGCAGCAAACTGGCCGGTGAAGTTGCGGTGCGAGAATCCGGCGCCAATGCTGCGATCTTGCGCACGTCGTGGGTTTACAGCGCTACGGGGAACAATTTTGTGCGGACCATGATCCGTTTGGCTGAAACGAGAGATGTGGTCCGCGTGGTTGGCGACCAGCATGGCGGTCCCACATCTGCGGTAGATTTGGCTGAGGCCTGTTGGTTCCTGGCTGAGCGGCTGGCTGCGCGGGAAGCACCAAGCGGGGTCTATCACGTTTCCAGCGCGGACTACGCCACGTGGGCCGAATTCGCTGAGGCGATTTTTGCGGGGTGGAAGGCGCGCGGCGGCAAGGGGGCCATTGTCGAGCCCATCACCAGCGCGGAATATCCGACCCCGGCGCGACGACCGGCCAACTCGCGCCTGCATACCGGCAAGGTTGCCGCTCTCGGCCTGGCGTTGCCGCAATGGCGCGCATCCCTTGATCGCTGCCTCACCAGACTGGACGAGGCAGGTCGCGTGGCGTGACCAGGATGTTCTGACCCGCTTATAGCGTCTCAGAGGCGGGCGAAGCTTCAACCAGGCGTGGAAGCGGATCATCGCACTGCAACAATTCGTGCACGCGCTGTTTGGCCAATGACATTCTGTCTTCTCTGGGTCCGCATCCTTGGCGCGACAAGTGGATAACGAATTCTGTCGATCCGATTGTGGGCGGCTCGACTTCGCGCAGATCAGTGAGCCCAAGAACAAACAAGTCTTCAATCAACATTCGAAATGACGTCGGCGTAAAGCACCACACGTGAATATCGTAGTATGCGGATTTGTTATGCACCTCGTGTAACTGCGATCGTGCGTCCTCAGCCGTATGAATAAAGTATAGTTGGCGTGCATCGCCTGCCATCCAGCCAATCGCTTCTTCACGTCGGCATGCGTTCAATCGAAACTCGGCCACGGCCCCGGGCGAAGGACGGCGGTCTCCACGCAAGTGCGCGTCAATAACTTGGGAAAGACTTGTCGGGGCGCGCAGATAATCAAAACATGTGCGCATGTCGGGAACAGCGAGTGCAAGCATGCCGTTCTGCGTGAGGGCGCGCGCGCAGCCGTTCAAAAAGCCAACAATGTCGGGCACATGTTCAATGACATGCGAGGCGATGATCCAAGCGAACCGCCGTTCGCCTGCGACATCTGCGATCGGTTCGCCATTCCAGACGTGATCGACGGGTTCTATGCGTGCAAGCACGTCCTCAGGAATGCCGCGATCGCGATATTTTTGTATGAGATTAACCGTATCGAGGTGGTCCATCGTTTCGATTGGAACGCCGGACGCTTTGGAAACAACGGGACTATGAAGCGGCCCAATCTCCAGGCCCAATTGGGTCTGGTCGAGAGGACGCGTTATGACGGTGGTTCTGTCCATTCTCATCCAGTCCGTTTTTGTGCATCGCAGCGTCTTTCTGCGTATACACTATCTATGATAGGCGAGCCTGCGGTTTGCATCCGCGTTCAACCCCGTCTGTCTGTTCAATTCAAGCGCCTGTCCAATTCAAGCCGATCCAGCTGGTGGTCGCGGTCGCGCCACGGCGGCGCAACAAATGGTTGACCGTATCCGACCGCCCGCGCAATGGCGCATGCTGCAATCTGGCCCGCTTGCGATGGGCGCAACCTCGTCCAAGTCAGCCCTCCTTGGCGATCATGAAGCGGCCAAGTTTGGCGTGGGAACCGATTTTCCCGTGTGGATTGAGTGGAGGTGCTTGCACGGCTGGGGGACCTTAAGAGCTGCTTAACGCGGGCTCCGTCGCTCGACTAGAGTGAAAGTCCGCACGCGCGTTTGGGGTTGAGTTACCCCGATGTGCCATACGGCCCTGGGTGAATGAAGGTAGCGTTGGATGAGGCCTCAAAACGGCCCGATCGATTGGGTAGCTCTGCTGTCTCGTCCGACTTGTTGGGATAAGCCTCTATGAAGCTGGAGTCGGTGAGCAATAACACGGTAAGCCCGTCCGTCTCCCGCCGCGAGAAGAAGACGCAGTCTGCGCTCGTGGTTCTTGGCATGCATCGGTCCGGCACCTCCATGATTTCGCGCGCATTGGCCGTCTTGGGAGAAGACCTGCCAAAGACGCTTCTGGGTGCGAATGCCGGCAATCCGATGGGGCATTTTGAATCAGCCCCATTGATCTCGGTCAATGATGATATCCTCGCAAACCTTCACTCAGCTTGGCACGATGCAGCGCCTTTGTGCCTTCCTACGCCGCGCTCGCTGACGGCGCGCCGGCTTTATGCGAGAATTCGCGAAACATTGACGACTGAGTTCTTGGCGCGCGGCGTCCACTTGTTAAGGATCCTCGCATTTGTCGTCTTGTGCCCCTTTATGCAGGCGCTTTTGCGAGCTTGGGGGTGAAGCCTCACTACCTATTGCCTTACCGTCATCCTATTGAAGTGGCGGGCTCGCTCCAGCAGCGCGATGGTTTTGAAGCGGCCTATGGCGCACTCTTGTGGCTTCGCTATGTGGTTGAGGCTGAACGTCATACGCGCCTGGATGCGCGTGCGTTTGTGCGCCAAGATGATTTGTTAACGGACTCTCTAGGCGCGCTTACTCAAGTTTATCGTCAATTGGGCTTGTCGCCGCCAAGGTCGTTCGACCAAGCTGCTGAGGAGATCAACGCCGGCATTGCGCCTGAGCTTAAACATCAGCATGCGGACATCGACACGGTCATCGAAAACGAAGCTTTTTCCGAAGTTCTATCTAGCGTTCACCAAGCAATGGGCGTCTTGTCGCAAGACCCCTATTGCGAACAGGCTATGTCCAAAATGGACGAAGCCGCGCGATGGCTTCAAACGGCGCACCAAGACATCTTGTCGATCCATGCTTTGGAGGCGAGGCGCCGGCAGGTCTGGTTTGAGGACGCCGCCTTCAAGCTCGCAAAGACCCAAGCTGATCTCAGCGCGCGTGAAACCTTGTGGAAGGTTGAAAGCGAGCGCCTAGGCGCGACCCTCGCCATACGCGATCGTGAGATTTTGGAAGCGATTTCTGCTCGGGCGCAAGCGGCTGCGCAAGCTGCCGCGGCTCAGGAACGCTCAAGCGTTCTTCAGCAGACTGTTCAACTAGCGGAGCAAGCAGCAGCTGGCGCGTTGCGCGAAGCGACCAATGCGCGTGAGCTTGCTCATGCCCATGCTTTGATGTTGCGCACGCATGAGGCGGAATTGGAAAGATTGCGCGCGCAGGATAGCCAAGCTCTTGCACGCCTTCAGGCTGAACTTGACCAGTCGCGTTTACAGGCCTTGAGCACTATCGAGGCGCTGCAGCGCGACCTCGATGGCGCGCGCCAGGGAGTGGGCGAGCTTGAGCGCGCGCGTGAGAGCCTGCGCGAGCAGCTCGCTAGCGCACAATCGGAACTCGAGGTTTTGCGGGATCTGCCGGAGCAGGTCGCCGCTTTGCAAGCCAAGAGCGCGCAGGTAGAGGACTTACGCGCCAGCATGGAGGCTTATGCGCGCGAGAACCAATCGCTGCGAGAGGCGCTCGCAGCAGCGCAGGCCGAGCGCGATCACATGGTCCGCGCGGCCAGCGCCGACGCCGTGCAAGCTGTTGGCGCCTACAGCGAACGCCTTTCTGCTGAAGCGGCCCGGTCGCAGGAGCTGCAGAGCCTTCTCTTGGCGGCGCGTTTAGAGAATGAGAACTTGCGTGCTTCCCTGTCATGGCAAGTCGGCGCGCCGCTGCGTTTCTTTGATCGGTCGTTTCGCCCCCTTGCCAATCTCATGCGCCGTTTTCTCGGACGTCGGACTATCTAGTATCTGCGTAACGTCTACGATTGCTAGGTCTTCAAGCCCTTCTGGAGCGCTGCGTGCCTGAACAAGAGATTTCCTACTTTGGCTATCAATTGCCCGGCGATCTCGTCGCCGCGTGCGGTATAGACCCCCAATCTGTCGATGCGCTGGGGCGCGCGCAGCATCAAGGTTTCCGGGATCACCTTGAGTTGACCAGCGAAGACCGCGTGTTTCAATTCTGCAGCATGCTGGGTATTGACGCCATTGCGATTGCGGAGACGTTGGGGGAGAGGGGCCGCTTTGTTGGCGTTGATGTCAATGCCCGCATGGTGGATTGGTGCAACGCTCATGTGCGTGCGCGCACCCCACAGGTTACGTTCCATCACTTTGACGCGCGCGACCCGCTCCTAAATCCAATGGGGTCGGCTCTCTATACGGACTTTGTGGCCCCGATTGGCGACGGTGAGGCCGACATCGTGATTTTTCATTCCGTATTCACGCATATGTTCCAGTGGGAAGTCGAGCATCTGTTGAAGGAAGCGCGGCGCATTCTTTCCCCCCGCGGGCGCATCTGGGCGAGCTTCTTTCTCTTGAATCCAGCGATTCTGGCGCATCTGAGGTTGGCCCCTGCGCAGAACGGGCTGTCATTTGCTACGCCATATGGCAATCGGTGTCGGGTTGAGCACGTGGATCAACCCCGTCTTGCCGTCGCTTATGAAGAGGATCTGGTGAACGAGATGGTGGCGGGCAGCGGGCTTGCGCACTTTCGTCCGCCCTTGCGGGGCGTATGGTCTGGATGTGCATCCAACCCTGAGGCGGGCCAGGATGTTTTGATTTTGCGCCGCGCGTGATCCAATCGGAAGATCGTCAAATGCGATCCGTCAAGGAGAGCAGGTACTTCCCGTACTCGGTCTTCTCCATGGACATGCCCAGTTTCATGATCTGTTGGCGATCGATGTAGCCGCGCTCAAAGACGATCTCTTCAGGACACCCGATCTTCAGGCCTTGGCGCTCTTCGATTGCGCGCACGAACTCAGAGGCTTCCAAGAGCGAGGCGTGAGTGCCTGTATCGAGCCAAGCAAAGCCGCGCCCCAATTGCTCGACCTCCAACGACCCCTCCTCGAGGTACATCATATTGATATCTGTAATCTCGATTTCGCCGCGCCAAGATGGCTTCACGCGTCGTGCGAACTCCGTGACCCGCGCATCGTAGAAGTATAGCCCCGTGACCGCCCAATGGGACTTCGGCGCCTTTGGCTTTTCTTCGATGCTTGTAGCGCGCCCCTCTGCGTCGAAGGCGACCACGCCATAGGCTTGTGGGTCAGCGACACGGTAGGCGAAAACGCGCGCGCCGGATGTAAGGCTCGCAGCGCGGGAGACCTTTGCGCCGAGGTCAGCGCCATAAAAGATGTTATCGCCCAGGATAAGAGACGCAGTTGATCCGTCCAGAAACTTTTCGCCCAGCAAAAAAGCGTCTGCCAGGCCGCGCGGCTCATGCTGCACCACATAGTCGAGCCGAATGCCCCACTCCGATCCATCGCCGAGCAATTGCTGCATTAAGGGCGTGTCGCGCGGCGTCGAGATGATCAAGATCTCCTTGATCCCCGCCAGAAGCTGGACAGACAGGGGGAAGTAGATCATTGGACGATCGTAAAGCGGCAGCAATTGCTTGCAGACGGCCTTGGTCGCTGGATAGAGACGTGTGCCGGATCCCCCGGCCAGAATGATGCCCTTCATGACAAACCCCATCTGTCTGGCGTCGTGCGCGCACCATAAGGGCGCGTCGTGTTTTCGTTGGAATCAGGCGTTTTGTTTCAAACCCAGGCGTTCGCCGCGATAAACGCCGCTGCGGATGTCGCCCCACCAGGATCGATTATCAAGGTACCATTGGACCGTCTTGCGGATGCCGCTGTCGAAGTTTTTCAAGCGCACGCCAACCAAGCTCGGTTTCGAGTTTCGTCGCGTCGATCGCATAGCGATGATCATGACCCGGACGATCCGTCACATAAGTGATAAGCCGCTCTCTCGGGCCGATCGCATTATCTGGCGCGAGTTCATCGACAAGGGCGCAAACCCGGCGCACGACATCAATGTTGCGCATCTCGTTGCGTCCGCCGACATTATAGGTCTCGCCCGGGCGACCTGTTTCCAGGATCAGCCCAATCGCGCGCGCGTGATCTCCGACGTAAAGCCAGTCGCGGACATTCGATCCATCACCGTAGACGGGCAGCGGCTTTCCTTCGAGCGCGTTCAAAATCATCAGCGGAATGAGCTTTTCCGGGAACTGGTAAGGCCCATAATTGTTGGAGCAATTCGAAATCAGGACTGGCAGGCCGTATGTGTGACCCACGCATTTACGAGATGGTCGGATGCGGCTTTGCTCGCTGAGTAGGGCGAGCGCGGATCATAGGGGGTTGTCTCAGTAAAGAAACCTTCCTCGCCCAGGCTGCCGAACACCTCGTCAGTTGAAACGTGGAGAAACCGGAACTTGTCTTTACGCTCGCTCGGCAAAGCCTGCCAGTGACGCAGCGCTGCCGTCAGGAGACTGAAGGTGCCGACAATGTTTGTTTCAACGAACGACTTTGGGCCTGTGATCGATCGGTCGACGTGGGATTCGGCCGCCAAATGTACAACCGCGTCCGGGCTGAACTCGGAGAAGATCTTTTCCAGTCCGGCCTCATCACATATGTCGAGGCGCAGAAATTGATAATTGGCCCGCCCCTCCACTGCGGCAAGGGATGCGAGGTTTGCTGCATAGGTGAGTTTGTCGACGTTGAGGACCTCATGGCGCTTTTCGAGCACAAACTGCCGGCACACCTCTGAACCGATGAATCCGGCCCCGCCGGTCACAAGAACGCGCATTTTGTCCTCTCCCCGCGTCGAAGGGCCGCCGACCTTACTCAACGGGATCGTCCCCCGCGATCCGTCGATGTCGAGCCAATCGTTGCTTCAAGCAATGACCTTGGCCGCGCGGATTGCTGTCACGCGCACAGGGCCATTTTCCTGGTTTGCTAGAATGGATTGTCAAGTTCCGCCAGTCTCGACAACAGACGGTCCTTGGGCGACACGATCACCGCGCTTGGTTCAACGCCCCAGTCAAGCCCGAGGTCAGGATCATCCCAGCAGATGCCGGAATCTGCTTGGGGGGCATAGGCTGAAGAGACCTTATAGGCGACTTCGGCGTCGTCGGTCAGTGTCACGAACCCATGGGCGAAGCCCTCTGGCACGTACAACTGGCGGGCGTTATCGCCGCTCAGAACGGCGCTGACATGTTTCCCAAAGGAGGGTGATGCTTTGCGGATATCGACCGCAAAGTCGAGGATCGAGCCTCGTATGACGCGGACGAGTTTGGCCTGCGCATGCGGCGGGCGCTGGAAGTGCAACCCGCGGAGGGTGCCGCGACGTAGCGACAATGAGGCGTTGTCTTGCACCCAGTCGCAGTTCACGCCTTCGCGCCGCCAGAGTTCTGCGTTGAAGGTTTCCACGAAATGTCCGCGGTAGTCGAAGTGGCGCACTGGCTCGGCCAGAATCGGGCCTTCAATGGGGAAGCGCTTAAAGTTCATGGATCGCCCTTTTCGCGCGGGCTTGTAGACGCCCTATCTAACCGCGGCAAGCGCAACAGCCGCGCTCAGGCATCACGCGCTGCGGTAAAGAGGCCCTTGAAAAGAGGGGCGAAGAGGTATTCTGCGAGGGTGTGTGCGCCGGTGCGTATGAGGACTGTGGCTGGCTGTCCAGGCGTAAGTTCGGCCATCATCGTGCGGGCTTTGGGATCAACGATCGCGACGTTGACCTCGAAATAGAGCTCGCCCGTGCGGGGGTCCGTTAGGACGTCCGGCGAAATGGCGCGCACGGTGGCTTGAAGCCGTATTTGGCCTTTTGCGCCCACGCTGTCGAGGCGAACAGTTGCGGGATCGCCAGCTTTGAGGCGGCTGGCGTCGCGTGGGGCAAGGCGGGACCTGACGAACAATGCCGCGCCTTCTGGGGCGATCTCCAGAATAACTTGGCCAGGGCCGATCACACTCCCGGCGGTGGTTGTTTTGAGGCTGAATACGGCGCCCGAAATTGGCGCCCGGACTACGGCTCGATTGGCGATGTCGCCAGTCGCGGCCGCGCGGTTGGTTGCGGCGGCAAGTTCGGTTTGGATGCTCTTCAGCGCGTCGGAGGCCGCCATGCGGCGATCAAGATTGCTGCGCTCGAGCTCCGTTTGGAGTTCGCCGATGCTGACGTCTGCGCGCGCGCGCTCGGCTGTGAAGAATTCAACTTGGCCTTGGGCTTGGGCGCGCAGACGCTCCACGCCAAGAACGCGATTACGCGGCGTCAGCCCCTGCTCGACGAGCGTTCGCAGACTGGCCAATTCCTGATCCAGGAGGCGAACTTGCTCTTCTGCGGCTGTGCGTTGAGCCTCGATCGCTGCGCGTTCGCGCATCGCGCCGTCGATGCGCTGTCGCACTTGGCGCTGTGCGGAGGAGGACGCTGCTGCGCGCGCCGTGAAGGCCGCCTCTTGGGCCTCCAGCATGGCGCGCACGGTGGGTTCTTGACGCCGCTTCTCTAGAACTGGCGGGAAGGTGACTGCGGCTGCGCCCTCAGCTTCGGCGCGTCTGACAGCCTCCTCAGCGCGCAATGAATCCAGTTCGGCAATGGCGACCGCCGAGGCGGCTTCGGCCTGGATGGCGTCCAATCGCATGAGCGGATCGCCGGCTTTAACGATATCGCCCTCCTTGACGAGGACCTCTTCAATAACGCCCCCGGACGGGTGTTGGACCGCGACGCGTGCGCCCTCTACGGAAAGCACGCCGCTTGAAAGAGCTCCGCTCGCGATCGGAAAGACAAACATAGCGAGTGTAAAAACAGCAAAGATCGCAAGCCCCACGTGCTTGCTGCGGCGATCGGTTTTGATGGCCGCATGCGCCAATTGGTCGGCCGTAATGTCATCTGTCGCGTTCGTTTCCAGCGCACTATCGGTCCTTGTCGTCATGACGCGGCTCCTTGAACCGTTGGACTGATCCGTGGAAAGACTTCCTTCGCCGGCCCGAAGTGAGCGATCCGGCCATCCTTCAACACAAGGACTTTGTCGGCGTTTGCGACTGCGGCAGGTTTGTGGGCTGCAATGACTACGATGGCGCCGCGCGCCTTTGCGCGGTCGAGGGAGCTTACGAGTGCGAGTTCGTCCATCATCGATCGAGATGGGCTTCTGGCTCATCGAGGCAGATGAGGCTTGGCTCGCCGAACAAGGCGCGCGCGAGGGCGATGCGGCGGCGTTGTCCTGCCGACAGGGTTGCGCCGACTTCTCCGACGTCGGCGTTGTAACCATCAGGGAAGGTCGCAATCAGCTGATCGGCCCCGGCCGCGCGTGCGGCGGCGACGACCTCGTCTTGTGAGCATTGCGTGAACCGCGCGATGTTGTCACGGACGGTTCCTGGCGCCAGTTCAGCGTTTTGCGGCAGGAAACCCAGCCACTTGCCCACTGAATCGTAGTCGGCGGCTCCAAGGGGGATGCCATCTAGGCGCACCGTGCCCGATGTTTTCGGCCAGACGCCCATGATGCAACGCAGCAAGGTCGACTTGCCTGCACCTGTTGGTCCCAACACCGCGAGCATTTCACCGGGTGCGACGCTGAAGGTGACCCCGCGCAAGATCGGGCCCCCGCTCGGGCTTGCAGCAAACAGCTGTCGACGCTGAGCCGGCCGCGCGGGCGCGCATGGCGCGCGCGCTTCAAGGAGCGTGCAGCCGACAGGATGGCGTCGAGCCGTTCGACGGCCAGTTTGGCATGGGCGACTTGACGCCAAGCGGCCAGGATGACGTCGAGCGGGCCGATCAGCTTCATGAGAATGATCGACGCGGCGATGATTGCGCCGGCGGACATGTCGCCATTGAGCGCCAGGTGCGCTGCGATGGCGATAATCAGGATTTGGGCGCCGCTGCGGATCGCGCGGGTGGCCGCGAGGTGCCCGCCTGCATCTGCGGCGGCGCGGCTTTGTTCGCTGACGGCCGTGCGGCTGCTTTGCGCCCAGAGGCGCAATGTGACGCCGATATAGCCCATAGCTGCGGCCGCTTCTGCCGAGCGCATATGGCTTTCAGCGATATTGGATGTGGCTTGCGTTGCGGCCTGTGAGCGCGATGTGGCGTCGGCGATGGTCCAATGGGTCAGGGCTGTGAGCCCAATCATCAGCATCATGGCGATGAGAGCGAAGATCCCAAGCCAGGGGTTGAGGAGCGCCAACATGAGGATCAAGAACGGCGCAAACAGGAGATCCAAAACCGCCCCGGGCAATGAGCCCGACAGGGTGCTGCGTACGGTTTCCAAATCGTCGATCGCAAGGCTTCTACGTCCGGTCTGACCGTTGAGGGCGGCCATGTGAGCGGCGCGAAAGACGGGCTGTTCGAGGTTGAGGTAGATTTGCGCGCCCAGATGGGCGAAGGCGTTGAAGCGTTGCTGCTCGAAGGTTGCGCCGAGCGCGATCGCCAACAAAGCAATCAGGGTCAAGACCGCCAATGTGGCGAGGTTCCCAGTGGCAAGAACCCTGTCATAGACTTGCGTAAAGAACACGGGCGATACGAGGCCGAGCGCATTGACGCCCAGGCTGAGCAGGATGGCGCGCCGCGCGACCGCTGTGGCCTTAGGTCGGTCGATCAGGCCGGCGAAGCCGCGCCCGAGCCTGTGCAGGTTTTGCACATTGCGAAAGTCCATGAGCCCCACACGCAAGTCTTGGACCTCGTGGGTTCGGTCATGGTTTGGCCAGCTATAAGGAATTGAGCGCTTGGCCCCTTCGGGGCGTCAGGTTCAGAGGAAATGTTCCCAGCCGGTCCAATAGGGGTCGGTATCGAAGATCGGCGCAGGCGCCACAGTGGTAGTGGCGGCGAGGGCGATTGCGTCCATGGCTGGGGATGGCCAGGCGAGGGGATCCGCGCCGTCGCGCCACTCCGGAAGAGGGGCCGAGAGACCCTCATGCGGGGCGTGATAGGCGCCGGTTTGATCAAAGCGCCATGTTTCCGCGCCGGTGATGGCGCCAAAATTGGCGACCATCAGGCTTGGCGCATCATTCTCCCATCGCGATGGTTGAGAGTTTTCAGGCGGGGTGAAGAAGACGATGTCGTCAGCGGTCAACGCCGGTCGATTCTCGAAGATTGCGACCAACACGCTTTGGCCGTCGGTGCAGTCGATCCCAGTCCTTTTGGGTAGAGGGTCAAGGCGCCTGTGGATTGATCATAAACGAGACTAGGCGCCTCGCTCAGCGCGACCATGCCTTGTCCATTCCAGAACGTGAATTCGCTTGTGTCGGCCATCACGCCAAAGCCGGACGTTGAAAGGCGGATGAGATCGCGGCCTGGCTCAAAGTCAACGATACGGTCGCCTGCTTCGTGGGCCGATGCGAACACAAACCAATCGTTTCCGGCGCCGCCCGTGAGCCGATCGCTTCCGCCGGCGCCATTGAGGAGGTCTGCGCCGTCGCCGCCATCAAGATCGTTCGCCGCGCATCGCCGATGAGCCGGTCGCCGAAACTGGTCCCAACAACATTGGGCGAGACCGCCTGAGACAGAAGGGTTGGATCCCTTACAAGCGGTAGGACTTCATGGAAGATCGCATCCGCAAGGGTGGCGTAGGCCTGCCGTGGAGGGATGAATCCCGTCGGCAAGTGAACTGACCGAAAGTCCGGCATCGACGAGGGAGACTGGTATGCCCTCGCGCTGGGCCGCGGCCACGATCTCGGGAAAGGCGGATGTGATTGATGCGAGCGCTGCTGGGGCGTCTGCGGCGAAGGTGATGTGCGGGAAATCGCTCCGTATAGATGCTGGCGTCAATCGGCGGCGGCTTTACCAGCATGATTTGGGCGGATGGGCGATGGGGCTGCGTCATGATCGCCCTTAGGACCGCAAGGATGTCGCTGGGCGTTTGTTGCTGGGCCGCCGCTCCGAATTGCAGCGCGTCATTTGTTCCGATCATCAAGACGACGACATCAGGTTGGAACGCAGTTGCGATGCGTCCAGCGTCGGATTGGAGCGCGCGCGCGGTGAGCCCGCCTATGCCTTGTGGTCGGCGTCTTGAAGACGGTTCGGGCCGTTTTGTCGTTCTCCGACATAGTCCACCCACGCGCCAGCGTCGGCCAGGCGCTGCCAGAGCTCGGCGCGATAACCGTCAAACTCGGCTCGATTGCCGGCGAATTCGAAACCGAGCGTGTTGGAGTCGCCCAGTAGGAGCACTTTGGGCACCCGCGCGACCGCTTCCATCGCCGAGGTCGACGGAGACCGGCGTTGATGAGTCCTGAAACGAGAGACTTGCAAATGGGGTGTCGCTGGGAAGGGGCTTTGTCCGCGCTCGACCCAGTTCGGTCCGAAGTCTGTCGTTGAGCCGGCTTCTCGCCAGGATGAGGTTGCAAAGAAGCCGCTCAGAACTCTGGCAAGGACCAGGCTTGGGCGGTGTCGGGCGCCGGCTCTTGAAAGGGCGTCGCGCCAAGAACGCCAGATGTTGGCGCGCCCGCCTGATCAAAGTGAATGGTCGCAAACTCTGGCGGCGCTGCCTTATCATCGCTTGCCGCGTGATTGGGCCCGGCATCGGTTTCAGAACCGTCCGATGGCGCAACCGATGCTGGGAGACTTTCTTCACCAGAACCACCTTCTCCAGCAGAGATGATGGCGGAGGGGGCGATTTGCGACCATGCGCCAACGCCCCAAAACGGGCCGTCTGCCAGCGTGCTTGCGGGCGCAACGACGAGGGGCGTGTTCTGGCTGGTCATTTTGATCCTGCTTGCGCGCTCACGCCTGTCAATTGTACTTCGGTAGCCACAATAATCGGTAAAGCGCGCACCGTTTTGCGGCGAGCAAGTTCACCAATGGGTTGTTAGGCTTCCCCCGCTTGGCTACCGCCTCCTGGCTCAGCATGCGGGGATCCCAGGATGCCGGCGTCGAAGATCCACTGGGGCGGATTGGTCGGACGCAAGGGGCGGGCTTCGTCCGACCGCGTGCGAACCAGTGTGCATATCCGGATTCAAGTTCGCCGCGGCGCACCAAGTCATCGATATCGGGATTGGCTGCGAGATAGAGCGCCTCGACAAAGTGCGGATCGCTGGGGCAAGCTCGGGCGCATAGAGGCTGCAGAAGAGATCGACGATGCGTGCAACGATTGGCGCGCGCACATGCAATTTGTCTGCGGCGTAGGCGCGCGCGCGATCGGTTGCGGTGACAAGTTCGTAGGACGGAAAGTAGGCGACGTCGTCGTGGCGGTCGCAGAATTGTCCCGCGGCTGCGCGCAGGACCGATTTTGATCGTGCGTTCGCCACGAAGACATCCTCGCCGGTGAACGTTGTGTCCATGGGCACAGGCGAGACGGTCACCACGAAGCGCGCTTGGGGGCGGGCGATTTTCAACCGGTCGCGCAAAGCCTCCAAAGCGAGGACGTTTTGTTCCACACTCGTGACGACCAGCTGGAACCGGTCTGGTTCACGCTTGGCCAGGTAGAATGGCGGGGGCGCATTGAGCCAGATCCCCGTTGCTTCATCGCGCCAGGTTTCGATGAGGCCAAGCGTGACGATCACGACATCAGCTTGGGCAAGGCGCGCAAAGTAATCACCCTCCAGATATTGTCGGCGCGCGTAGGCTTGAGCGAGCGAAACAGGCGGGGCGTGGGGAACGAGCTGGAGGTCGTGGGCTCCGTTTGCTCCCTCAAAGATCGATGCTTCACCACCGGCTCCCGGCCGGCCCGGCGGGTCGAGCGCCCAATGAACCTCATTCAACATTGACGCGGTGGTGAACTTGTTGACGATCCCATTGGGGCGGTTTGGGTACTCGGCTTGACTGCATATAATCCGCTTGCTGAGTACAGTCGCTTTTCGGCCTATGAGTTGTTCTTCAATGTTGCGAGCGAAGCAGGATCCGATACAGAAAAATCTATCCTCTGATGACAGACGAAACTTCGGTGCGTGCAAGATGGTTGCTGCGCTTGGTCGAAACGGTCGATTGTTTCTAACCAGCGTGCGGCTGGCTCTTTGGCGGCGTTGCGATAGGCCTGAAGGCCTGGAATTGCGCGCGGTGGAATGTGCATTGTGCGACTCGTAGGCGGTTAGGGGATGATCGGTTCTGGCGGCGCGCCGATGGGGGGCAGGCGGGCGAAATCGGTTCCAGCTTGCGCTCTTTCCCATCCAACCCGTTCTATGGAAAACCGCAATGGTGATCGGCGTTTTGCATCGGTTGCTTCTACGTCGACCCGAAAAAGCGCCACTTCGTATAAGCCGTCGCCGACGGGGTAGCCTGTGCTTCGCAGACGTTGCGATATCTGAACGGATCGCCATGTCACCACGCCTGATTGCGACAGGCGTCGCTCGCCTTGCGGTTCTGCAATGGGATTGAGATCAGACAGGATCTCGAGTGCGTTTTCCCTGCATTTGGGCGTCAGCGCGCGCTGCCTCATAGCGTGCGTGGGTGCGTGTGATTTGGGTCTGGATGGCAAGAAGCGGAGCAAGGCTTAGTCCGATCAGCGCAACGGCGACAAGAGCTTCAAGCGTGCTAAAGCCGCTTTCGCTCCTTCGCTTTGGGTCGAACGCGGTCATTGGGGCAGCGCTCCCCAGGCGGCTACGAAAAAGCCGCTCACCGCAAGACCTGCGCCGAGGGGAAGAGCGTTTTCAAGATCGCTTGGCGGCGCGCTTGGCGGCGACATTTGTCGGCGCGGTCGAAAGATCAGAGCAACGCCGATCAGGCCCATAGCGCCAGCCGCAATCGCATTTTATGATCCCCAGCGGACCGATCACGAGGCCAAGGGCTGCGGCGAGCTTGACGTCGCCAAGCCCCAGACCTTCTTTCCCGCGCAATCGAAGGAACGCTGCGCGCACGCCCCACAACAGTCCGGCGCCGACGAGGGCGCCCATTGCGGCGAAACTGATCGGGCTAAGGTCTTTGACCAACCAGGCCGTCATGATCGTCCAACCGGCTTGTGCTGCGGTCAGCAAGACAAGACGGTTTGGCAAGAGCAGCCATCGCAGATCTGCTTCGGCGAGCGCTGCAAGACATGCAAGGCAGCCCGCCGCCATGGCCGCTTTTTCTGGTTCGCCGCCCATAGCGATCAGTCCGGCGTAGACGGCGCTGACGCCGACTGCATAGGCGCAGGCCCGCGCCAGGAACGCTCGAAGAGCGCCTGCCTGTCCGGTTTCGCGGCGCAATTCGTTTTGAAAGAGCCAAGCCGCGGTTATCGCCGTTGCGAGCGCAATCAGTGCTGGCGGCAGTGACGAGTTTAGGTCCATGGCGAAGCCCGCAGCGATCCTGGGTCAGAACCTTGGGTCAGAAACCGTTTGTCTGCGTTCAGGCTCACAGCACTGTGTCATAGATGCTCGTCATGGCGGTGACGAGGCCCACGGCCACCATGCCAATAACAATCGCGACGAAGCCGATCGCCAACGGCTCAACCAGCGTGGTCGCTCGTTTGATCGAGTCGCGGAGCGTGTTTTCATGGCGCTCCGCGATGAAGCCCATCATCAGCGCGAGTGCGCCCGATCTTTGTCCTGCGCGCATGAGGCCAAGGTCAAGGGGCGAAAAGGCGCCAGTTTTCAGCGAATGTTTCATCGATGGCTTTGCCCGCGCGCAATCCGCGCGCTGCGGTGTTCAGACTGCGGCGGAAGGGACCTTCGGGGCTGCGCCTGCGGCGAGATCGCAGGCTCTAAGATGGCCACGCCATTTGACAGCGAGAAGCCCATGATCCGCGCCCATGTGGCGCGTTCGCGCGCGCGCAGGACGTCGCGCACCACGGGGGTTGCAAGTCCGACATCGTAAAGGAACCTGCGCCCTTGCGGGCGTGTCAGCGCGCCGGCGACCGCGAATATGATGGCTCCAAGGGCTATGAGCACCAAGATCGCGTTCGCGCGGAAGAACTCGCCCCCCGATGACGGCCGCGGCGAGTCCTGTGAGGTTATCGCGACCGTCCCCGATCATGGCGGCGAAGCGCGGCACGACTTCGTAGAACAGGAAGCCCACGCGCCCGCTCCGGCTGTTAGAAAGGAACGCAGGATAGGTCATCGCCGTGTGATGTCTTTGCGGATGCGATCCTCAAAGGCGAGTTGGCGCGCACCGTCTTCCAACACCTGGTCGAGCCTGCCGCTGGCTTCGCCGACGCTGATCAACGCCTCACATAGCGTGGATAGCCCTGCATGTGGGCGCCAAAGGCCTCTGATAGCCGCTCGCCGCGACGCAGGCCTTGGGCCACCGCGCGTAATTCTGCGCCAGCGCGCGGACCTTGGCCGGTCGCAATGATTTCGAGGGCTTCCAGAAGGTCAACGCCTGCGCGTGTGAGCAGCGCCATCTGTTGTAGGATCAAGACCCGTGTTTCGTCGTCCACCTTGTCTCGATTAAGGCGCAGACCGCCGGTTGGGGCGTCGATCGCCTCATCAATGCGGGTGACGGTTAGATTTTCCCGTGTCAAACGGCGCAGGGCTTCCTCGCGACTTGACGCTGTAACCGTGTCGCGCACGCTCGCGCCGTCTGAGGTAAACGGCCTGATAGGCGAACTTTTTCAGCTCAAGGAGCTTTGCTCCGGTCGTCATGGCGCAACGATCCTGCAGCTCGTCATGATCCCGAGGCGCCAGCGACGCGGCCGGCCTCCGCCATAGTTGTCATGCCCATGCGCGCCTTTAAGAGGCCATCTTCGAACATGGAGCGGAACCCTCCCTGGCGGGACAATGTTTCAATCTCGGCTTCCGATTTGCGCTGACGTACGGCTTCAGCGAGGACGTCTGTGACAGCGGCTACTTCATAAGCTCCGACACGGCCTTTAAAGCCGGTCATGTCGCATTTGGGGGCATCCCACGGATCGTTTCCATGCCGGCGGTGACGCCAGACGGTCGCCGAAGCGGCGGCGCGCTTCGGCTTCGAAAGGCGTCAGCTTCGCGGGTTGGTGCGTCGGCGGCGCAATGCGCACACAAGCGGCGCAACAATCTCTGACCGACAAGCCCGCGCAGGACATCGGCCAAAAGATAATCTTCAACGCCGAGGTCAAGCAGACGCGAGACCGAGGCAAGCGCTGAATTGTATGGACCGTTGAGATCACGAGGTGTCCGGTTCAAAGCGGATTGAACGGCGATGCGCGCGGTTTCGGAATCGCGGATTTCGCCGACGAGTATTACATCGGGGATCCTGACGCAGGATCGAGCGCAGTCCGGCGGCGAAAGTCAGGCCGATATCGGCGCGGACCTGGACCTGAACGACGCCCGGAAGATCGAATTCGACCGGATCTTCGACGGTGATGATTTTGCGCACCCCGTCATTGAGTTCGTTCAGCAGGCGGTAGATCGTTGTTGTCTTTCCTGAACCGGTCGGCCCGGTCACGAGGATTACGCCGTTTGGCTTCTCGATCAGGGCGCGCAGCATCGCCTGCTGGTCTGCCAGAATGCCAAGCGCGTCGAGTTGGGGTAGAGAATTCGTTTTGCCGAGAAGGCGCAAGACAAGCGACTCGCCCCAAGTCGTAGGAAGCGCAGAGACGCGCAGATCCAGTTCGCGTCCGCTAATACGGATGCTTTGGCGCCCGTCCTGCGGCAGCCGTCGTTCCGCGATATCCATGCCGGACAAAAGCGTGATGCGTGAAGCCACGGGCGTCGAAGAGGGAGCGCGGCGCTGTGCGCCAAGCGCTAAGGACGCCGTCGATGCGCAAGCGAACGACAAACTTGTCTTCGAAGGGTTCGATATGGACATCTGAAGCGCGCCGCGCGAGAGCTTCGCTGAAGACGGCGTTCACGAAGTCGATGACGGGCGCTTCCTGGGCCATTTCGCGCAGGCGTTGGGTTCACTCGCGCGCGAGCGCGCTGTCGGCGTCTTCTTCATCACGCGCTTGCCCAGTTGGGATAGCAGGCTCTCCAGGGTTTGTTGGCCAGCGAGGTGGAAAACTGCTGGTTCTGCATGCCAGCCTTCGGCGGCTTCCTGGATGGCGGGATCCAGCGGGTGGCGGGCAGCACATGCAGTCGCTCGCCGCCAGAATGTCCCCCCGCCAGAATTTCCTGCGCTTGAGCTTTCCTGGGGGGCCGACGCGATCCAGATCACCGCGTCCCGCCCAGGAGCCAGGAGAGGCTTGCGCTCACGGTTTCGACAGTCGCGAGCACCGTTGCGACATCTGGGCAAGTCCTTCGCTGGCCGCCACCGGCAGACCAAGTTGGCGGGACAAGGCGGCCAAAAGATCACGCTCGGAGAGCGCGCCGAGCCGCACCAGCGTTTGGCCAAGGAGGCCGCCAAGTTGGCGTTGCGCGTTGAGGGCTTGCTGGAGGTCGTCTTGGGTGATGTGACCCAGGTCCAGGAGCACGCGCCCGATGGGCAGGTTGCGCGGTTCATCTGAAAGGCGCGGAGCCTCTTGGTTGACGTTTCTTGCTGAACTCGTTCAGTCGTCATCCCGCGCCCTTTAAGTGGACTACCAAGATCCTTCCGCCTCAATGGCCGCAGTCCTGCCTTCGCTGCAACGGATGGCCCAACAGAACGCGCGATTCAAGCTGCGCCGCCAGATCGCCACAAACAGTTCCGATCCTACAGGCGCAAGCGATGGCGAGCCCTTTGACGCCAGATGTTCGTGCGAGAAACAAGGCGGAAGGAACAAGGCGGAAGGAACAAGGCGGAAGGAACAAGGCGTTTGTGTGTTCTGGCCTTTAAGCAAGCGCTTCGTTGCTTGAAGTTCGCCCGCTCAAAATTCAAACCAACGTGAAATCTAAGCTTAACGAAAGCAAGGCTCATCCAAGATATAAGTGTCTCTGTTTGGCGCGTAATCTGTGACGGCTTGATCTGCGGCGCGCCGTGGAAGGCCCTTAGGAGTATCATTCAATGGCGGGCCTATAGAAGTCTCGCTTCAAATCTCCTGTGGGCCGCAACCTTTTGGCGGTGCAACCTCTTTTGCCTTAAGGGAGCCCAAGTTGATCGTTACGCGAGGTTCCTCGCCAATTCTCACAGGGTGTCGTGATGCTGATAGCGTCGATCTACGATACTGCGGCGTGCGATCCTGACCGAAAGGCCATCAGGATCGATGATCATGTAGTAAGCTATGGTCGGTTTGCGCGTTTGATCGAGGCAGGTCGACGGGCGCTCTGCGCGCTTGGCTTTGGACCTGACAACCAGGCGGTTGTGTGTGCGGGTCACGACGCTGATCGATGGACTATGATGTTAGCTGCGCGCGCTGCCGGGCTTGACACGTTCTGTACCTCCGCTCTGTCAAGCGCGCTGGATCTGCGTTTGGGTGCGCAAGCAATTTTGCTCGATGTGGAAGGCGCCAATCCATCGTTTCAAACGATCGCCGATGCTCACGGGTTGCGTATGGTGCAGCTGGCGCGTTCGAGCTTTGAGATGGCGATAGAATTGAACCCGCGGAATTGGTCGCGCCGTCCCTGTGCGGGGGTCACTTTCTTCTCACGTCTGGAACGACAGGGCGTTACAAGAGAATTCTTGTTAAGGGTGATGCGGAAGCCATTCGACTGAAGCGCGTTCGCACGTCGTGTGGATTTACTCCCTTAAGCGCGATCTCGGTCGCTGGACTAGGCGCGTGGACGGCGGCAGGTCATAATCGCCCGGCCGCAGTATGGTCCGCTGGTGGATCAGTTGCTTTCGTTTCGGAGGATCGTCTTATCGAGTACGCAGAGCGAGGTTGCGTGTCTGACATCACATGCACACCCGAAATTGCGGAAAGAATTTATGCAGCGAATGCGACTAGAAGCCATCCAGTCGAGGGTTTGTCCTTAACTTCGTGGGCAGCAGCCTACTTGGGATCTCGTTCGTAGGCTGAAAGAGTGCATCTGTGAACGTGTTCTGGTCGAGTTAGGATCCACAGAGGCGGGCACAATTGCGCGTACGGATATTTGCTGTCTTGAGGATCTGCGCAGCCATGACCTGATACCCGGGCGAGCCGTGCGTATTCTTGACGAGCAGGGAAATGATGCGGCGCATGGCCAAAGCGGACGATTGATGATCAAGATTGTTGATGGCGATAGCTGCCGTTACGAGGATGACGAAAGCTTGTCGCGCGATGTATTCAAAGAAGGCTGGTTTCAGTCCGGCGATCTTGCGCGCATTGCGCCAAGCGGACGCCTGGAAATGCTCGGGCGTATCGATGATGTGATATCGTTTCAGGGCGTTAAACTTGCCACATTGCCGCTGGAAGAAGAAATCGTAAGGCGTACAAAGGCGAGCGGCGCCTGCGTGCTGGGTTCGGTGGGTTAGGTCACGGCGACGAGGTTCATGTGTTCCTTGAGGGCCTTGCCGGTCAAGATCCAGCCTCATTTAGCGAGCTTGCTGCTCTCTTTCCGGCTTCGTGCGATGCATGATTCATGTGAGACAAGCTCTGCGCGCAATCACATGGGAAAGATCGATCGCATCACTTTGCGGCGCGATTACAAGATTTCGACAGGGCGTCTCTACGATAGCGGCTTTCACGCGGCATCTAGGCCAGCGCAACCTGTGCGCGGGCCGACCCGACGCAAGTGTTCCTGACACGTTCAGGATCCCCGCCTGCAGCGGCGAATGCTTCACGCCATCCGGTGAGGTCAACCGCGGAGCGGATTGTCCCGCATCAGTTGCACTTTGAGGAATGGCGAACCGATCTCGAGAAGGTCGCGCCAGCGCAAATGCGATGGATTGCCGGGCTCGCCGGCAAGATCAGAATTCGGTACGAGGATATCGCCGCGCAGGCCGCGTTGATCGAAAAAGTCCGCAAGCCCCACTTCAAACGCATGATGATTGCATCTTTGTCGGCCAACGGAATGACGCGCGACCAGAATTCCTCAAATGCTGGTGAGCGCATGGCCGACTGCGGAAGGCGATGAGGTAGCTCTGAATGTGGCGCTTGATCTCAAAATTTCCGTAACTCCCCAATAATCGCAGCGCGCGCGTCCATGGTCTCCCACATCTTGCGCAGAGCTGGCGTCGCCACATAGTTGCTGTCGTTCGTCAGGACGAGCTGCGACGCTGCGAGGATGTTGGGATAAAGTCGCAGTGTGAGGCTCCAGCCGGCAAAGTCGTAGCCTCTGTTCTCGCGCGACAGAACGCCTGCACAAATCTCGCTCACGCGTTTAAGGCTTTCAGGATCGAGCGCCCATACCGAGCTTACCAGGATCACATCCAGGCCAATCTCTCGCAGGGCTTGCAGATGAGCCGAGCACGTGATCATCGACCTTCGCGTGGATGTCGAAGTGCGATACGAGGCACACCCGCGACGCGCCGGGCGTTGGTGAAAACGCCTTGTGTATAATGTATTTCAGACCGGTGAAGGGACACACATGTGCGGCGCCGACGGACTGGCGCGCCAAGTGCTCATCCGGGTTGGCGCTTGGGTTGAGGCGGATTTTGATTTCGTCGGCGAGATTTCCGACCACCTCGTCCAGCGAGCATCCCAGCGTATCAATTGAAACCCCAGAGCTTACGATGCGCGCATGTGCGTTGCGGACGCGGTTCCAGGCGCGCACCAAGCCGTCGCACACGGATTCTGGTGAAGCTGAGACCGCGATCATGTTGTCGGAAAAGTTCATCACTTTGCCGCGGTAGTTATTTGTGACTACCGACATGCCGCTCGCGGCCATTTCGAAGGGCGGGTAGCTTGGATGGGGAGACAGCATCAGCGACAGACCGATATCGCTTTCACGCAGAAAACCTGGATAAGCTTCCATGGAGAGCTTTCCTGCTGCGCGCAGGGTGATGTTCGGTCCAAGAGCGATGTCGGATGTGCTTCGCCGGCGCTGACGATGTCGATCTCTGCGTCAGTCAACTGCAACTGTCTCACGAAGCGTTTGAGGCCCGCAACGCCGATGCCGAAGAGATTGCGCGGGGTTC
Source organism: Ottelia alismoides (assembly GCA_037367405.1). Lineage (NCBI taxonomy): Eukaryota > Viridiplantae > Streptophyta > Magnoliopsida > Alismatales > Hydrocharitaceae > Ottelia > Ottelia alismoides. Next base: position 28,828 of record JAZKJV010005436.1, read on the forward strand.
CAGGGCGCCCATAGAAAACCAGCCTTGGTCGAGCGCGGCTCAGGATAGAAGTCCTGTGACGGCGGGGCGTAGAGCGACAGGTCGATTGCTGGTCGCAGGATCCGCTCAGGCGGGGTGACGATCCCCATTTCATTGCGCAGGTGGTCGGCAAGCAGCGTCGTGTTGACGATTGGACGGATGCTGAGATTATAGGTCGACATCGCCAATGCGTATTCATCGGACCAGGTCATAGAAGTTGGGTTCAAAGTCCTGGACCAAGTAGTAGAAATCTGCAGCGCTATGCAGTCCAAGGCCCAGCGTTTCAGCAATCCGGCGAGCGCTCCACCAGATTGTCGCGAGGAAGAGGTCATTGGGATGAGACTTCAGCGGGCCAAGGTTTAGGGCGGTCAATTCGATGTTCCCGGCCGCCTCCTCGGCGAGATCTGCATGATCGAACATGAATTGGCGCGTGGCTTGAAGATCGGCTTCTTCCATCGAATACTGGAAAGACAGAAGAAGGATTTTGACGTCGCGGCGTGCAAGCGCGCTTGCCCAGCTTCAAAATTGTGGTCATGCCCCCAAAAAGGTGCTCCACGCGCATGCTCGGGCGCAGATGACAAGACGCGGATAGTCGTGGTCGAGCGCGACTGGAAACGGACCTGAATAGACATGTTCCAGGACCGTTGCGCCATAATCGCTGGTTGTCTGGGCCGGGGCTGTAGGCGTGTCCCCTCGGCGACGCGCGCGTTGATCCAGCAGTGACTGGAAGACCGAATGCCGTGTCTGGGGACGTCGCAAAAATGAAGCGCCTGCCCGCGCGAAAAGGCCCCAGCGATCGAGACGGTCACGCCACATGAGGCCTTGCCTGCGCACCGCGCTAAAGATCCGTGGGCGGTGTAAAATGGATTGGCCGCGCGCCATGTCTAAAGCAACCGTGCCGCCTGCTGGCAGACCGCGTGCGGACTGCATCAGGCCCCCGCCACACCAGGCGCGGTGCGATGACGCGCGCGGTGCTGATTTCGTTCAGCCCGGAAATGTCGCGTCCCGGTGTCTTGTCGTTGACCTTTAAGCCTTCGCTGCGGGCTTGGCGCACCCGATCCAAAAGCGCGCGCCCGATGCCGGCGCGTAGTTCCCAGTCCTGGATCCATGCGCGTGCGCGCGTATGAAAATCAGCCTTCGGCTTGGCGCGAACCCGCTTTGCCTGTTCAGCGCCGACCACATTTCGACCGTGCTGACGGTAATGGACCAATGGTTCCCGGATGGTGGCGATGCGACCGATCTGGGTGGCGACCAATGCGGTCCACAGGTCGTGATGGTAGACGACTGGACCGTCTTGGCGTGGGAAGGGCAGAAGGAGGGGCCGCAGCGTTGTTCGAAACGCTGCGGAACAACCTGTCACCGCATTGCGAATGAGCAATTGCGACGGGCTTAAATCGGAGAGGTTGCGCCGCTCAAAGGTAAAGACGGAGCGGTGCAGAAGGTTTGACTGCGCGTCGATCATGCTGAGATCGGAATGCGCCAGCATCACATCTGGATTGTTGAAGGCTTCAACCAAGCGCTCGAGTTTGTTGGGCGCCCAGACATCATCCTGGTCGCAATAGGCGATGAACTGGGCGTCTTCAGGGGCGTTTTTCACGCCGGCTTCGAAATTGTGATAGACACCCAGTCGGGTTGGATGGCGACAAACCGGAAACGACGATCATCTGCGAGGATCGCTGCGATCGCCACGCGCAATCCTGGCGTGGAACCGTCGTCTCTCACCTCACACGTCCAGTCGGTCCGCGTCTGCGCCTGCAGCGAGCGGATTTGCTGCTCAAAATAGACGAGGTCTGGATTGAACGTACACAAAACGATGTGAAAGGAGGGCGCTGCGTGGGTCGCAACGGCGTCAGGCGAGGGTATAGTTCGATCGCGCAGACAGAAAGACGGAATTCGCCTGGCGTATCGCTCGGATCAAATCTGAGCCCGCGCACGTCGCTTTCGACCCTGGAACGCCGCTTCAAGTCGCCCGGGTGCAGGGGTAAATGCGAGCGGGATCCGGTTTCGCTCATGGAACCCGTCCCCCAGATCGGCATAGAGGCAGGGTTCGACAAGCGGTCCAAACCTTCTGCGCCGAGGGCAAGGAGCCGATAAGCGCCGGCGGGCAGTGTTTCCCGCCAATGGCACCAGCTTGAAATTCGGGTCGCTGGATGTCGCGCGCCATAGGAGCTCGTCGCCCTCAGGTCGTTCGACGTTGGCCGGTTCTGCGAGGCGCAGCAGGATGGCTGGGAGGACATAACGCTTTTTGCTGACACTGGAGAATGTCGGGTGTCCTAGCGTGTCTCCGGTCGCTAACTGTTTGCGCCGTGGCCGCTCGCCGGGCGGGCGCCCCCGGGGTGCAGCTGTCGAACTTGACGACAAGGCTTATTGGCTTTGGTAGATGGATTGGGACAACACAGGGTCCGATCGATGAACGCGACGCAGGATGAAGCAAGGCTGACGGAAACGGCGTGCGGGACCCCGCAGGCGGCTTTGTCGGACATCTCGCCGACACGTCTTGAAGGGGCGCGCTTTGAGGGTAGCAGGGGGTCGGCGTCGGTGGCTGGACCTTGCCCGCAGGCGCTCTGAGCGCGGGTTTAGCCTCCTTGAGATCCTCGTTGTGCTGGTGATCTCGCCATGGTGGCGACTTTGTGGGGCCGCGTTTGCTTGCCCAGCTCGACAAGTCGAAGTCCACAACCGCAAGGATCCAGATTAAGGCGATCTCGTCGGCTTTGGAGACCATGCATCTCGATATTGGGCGTTACCCGACGCAGGCAGAGGGCCTCCAACTCTTGACCGCGCCAGGAGGCGAGGGCGGCGCGCAGGGCGTGCAAGGCTGGCTTGGTCCTTATCTGGACGGGGCGGTCCCGCTTGACCCGTGGAGCCGGCCTTATGTGTATCGCCCAGCGCCGGATGGGAGCGGGCGACCTATCATCGAAAGCCTCGGTGCGGACGGCAAGGAAGGCGGGACCGGCCCAGCTGCTGACATCTCATCGGCTGGCCCATGAAGCGGGCGCCCGAAGCGGGCGTGGGGCGAAGAAGCGAAGCAGGATACACCCTGCTTGGTGTGTTGTTGGTGCTTGCCATTATGGCGGCGGCCTCTGCAGTGGCTATTCCAGGTTTGTTGACCGGCCTTGATGCGGCATCGCGGCAGGCTTTGCGGATGGACTTATCTGCGCAGATGCAGGTTTTGCGACGGGAGGCGTTTACCCGCGGCGCGCCGATCGTGATTGCGGCGGAACGCGCCAATGGGCCCGCCCATCTTGACGTCGCCACGAGGCGCTCAGCCGCTTGACGCTGGCGCCGTTGCGCGGGTGCGCATGCGTCCTTTCAATTGCCGGCTGGCGTCGCCTTGCGGGCTGATCGGCCGATCGAGGTCTTGGCCGATGGAACATGCCTGCCGTCCCATGTTGAGTTGTGGCGGGGCGCCCGCCTTGTCGGAGCTTTTCAGGTGGAGCCTGACGCGTGCTTGATTATCGCGCAGCGCTGAGCTCCATCACGCATAATCAACGCCTGGTGCGCAGGCGGCGAGAAGCCGGCCTATCTTTGCTTGAGGTGTTGGTTGCGCTTGTCATTGCAAGCCTTGTCCTAGGTGCGGTTCTGCCTGTGGTTTCGCAATCATTGCGCCAGAACTTGCGCCTGTCGGAGCGGTCGGTCCTGGCAGACGTCGCAGCGCTTGAAGAGATGCGCTTTCGCGCGCTTCTCGCAGCCGCGATCCAACCGCCAAGCCAATTTGCAGCGCTCCCCAATCCCGATCTGGCGACCGGCGGGACGCAGGCCTTAGAGCTTCACGTTCTGGCGCGGTCCCAAACGCCATGTGTGAAGCTCGGTGCGGAAGCGACGGTTCGTCTTGAGATCGAGCGCATCGCAAGCGGCGGGCGATTGATGTGTCGTGGGCCTGAGGGCGACGTTGTGTTTTGGCGTCTTGGCGCGATGGGCAAGCGCGTTTCGCCTATAGCTTAGATGGTCGGATATGGGATGAGTCCTGGCCGACTGAAACCTCGGGGCGAGAGAGCGTGGCTGGGCCGCCTGATGCGGAAAACGATCTCTTCCCGCGATTGACCCGGGCCGCCATGGTGCGCCTTGAGATTAATGTGCGCGATGATCAACCTAGTAACCGTGTTTGGATCGCGCGCGCGGGGGATTTGCGCCCGATCAAGTTTGGCGTCCTTGACGTGGCGCGCGACAGCAATGGCCTCGGGGCGACGCCTGCGCCTGCGAGTATCATCCCGTGACGGCGCGCCGCCCTCGCGTCAGCGAACGCGGCTTCATCTTGCCGCTCTCGCTTCTTGCGGTTTCGGTTGTCGCGTTTGCGATCTGGTCGGCGGCTTCGGTGCTCGACAGCGCTGGAAAAACGCTGCGCGACGTCAATCAACGCCGTGTCCTCCAATTGGCTGGGGCCAAGCACTGAGGCGCGGATCGGTTTTTTGCTCGCCACAGAGCCGTTGGGGCCATTCGGGTTGCGCATCGATGGGCGACGCATCTCGGCCGACGAAGAGTTTGGCGCGGCGCCGGTGGAGCTGGCGCCATCGCAACTTTCCAATGAAAAGCTCTTGCAGCTCGACGGGAGAGGTTACCGGTTTTCGCCTCTGTGGTCGGGCGGGGATGTCGGCGCCCGGGTGGCGACCGATGGCGCCGCGAGCGGGCCACAACTTATTATCACCTTACAGGATCGCGGGGGGTTGTTTAACCTGAACCCGGAGGACGCCATGGGGACTGAGCGCATGTTGCGCAGTCTCGATACGGGTGAGGCGGCAGCGCGCCGACTCGCCGATGTTCTGGCCGACTTCGTTGATTCAGATGATCTCATTCGGCTGAACGGAGCTGAAAGGGCCGATTACGAGAATGCTGATCTTCCCCGCCGCGTAATCGTCCGATTGAGGCGCCCGCCAAGCGCTCGAGGCCTTGGGGTGGCGCCAAACCTTGACCGCCTCGCAAGTCCGAAACTTTTTGGCGATGTCGTATGTGGCTCCTGTGACCGAGCCGAAAAAACCTCAACACAGCGCCAGCGAGCGTGCTGCGGTCTTGGTTTGGCTTTGATGAGGGCTCGGCGCAGAGGATGATTGAGTTGCGTTGAAACGGGGATGGTTCTCACAGCGGACTCGCTTGCGGGTCTTGTTGGGGTAGGCGCGGAGTTCGGCCGACATGGTCACGATGTCATTCCCCTCGCGGTTCGTGGTCGTACAGGTTGCAAGCCCGCAAGCGCCTGGCGCGATCTACACAAGTGTGGTCGAACTCGGCGCTGCGGCGCCTTGCGGCCTTTTTTTGTCACCGATCGGTCGATAAAGGTAGGCCCAGAGGCGACAGCGCGTGCTTGGCTTGGGCGGAGCGCGCCGGCTGGAAGTGACAGTCGCGGCAAAACAAGGTCGATGGGCGATGATCTTCCGGAACTCCCAGTCAGCCAAAGTGTTCTTTCTTTCCGAACAGGGCTCGCCCCAAAACCTTGACGCACCCATGACGTCGCCCCGCGTGCTGAGGCAATATGCGTCCTTGGCCGTGGGCTGTGTCGCTATCATTATTTTGAAGCCCCGATCGGGGTTCGCGGGGGCGCTGCGGAAAAGGCGGTGCGGCTCTACGCCGAGAGCCATGGCCCGTTCCCGCGTTCCGACTTTGCGATCTTCCGCGCCGTGTCAGGGTACAGCATTTGGTGGTGGGACGCTGAGGCGTTGCGCGCCCGCGAGTGCGGCGGGTGGATTTATGATCCCGAACGTGTCGCCCCGAAGCGGTCCTCCAACCGGTGGGCGAGGGCCTTCGGTTGTTGGAGACATCGGACGGATTTGAAGCGCAGTATTGGATGTCGGCGACTTTGATCGCGTCGACCTGGCGCCGGCGCGCTTTCTCGGCTGACCAATGGGCGGCGTTCGTGCGCAATCTCGGCCCAGCCGTCGCATCGGCCAGCACAGAGCCGCCGTCCATTGAAGCGCATGATTGGATTTTGGCCAATCTGCGGGCTCTCAAGCGCATCAAGAGTCCTAAGGCGGCTCAGCGCATGGAACAGATTGCAGCCGCGAGTCTCCTCATCATGGCCGCTGCGAGTGTCGGCATTGGCGCTCGTGCGATCCATCTTGGCGCGCAGGCTGATGCGCAGGAGGCCATCTTGGCGGAGTTCAAGGCGCGCCATGCAAGCCCTGAAGATGCATCCGCTGTGGCGGATCGGGCCTCGTTAGAGTTCTTTGCCGAGCGATCGGCGCGGGGCAATGCGCTTTTCGCTGTCAGCCAGTTCCACAAGGTGGTGCAAGCTTTTGGCATCCCGCCGGGCGCGGTGACGGCCGATGACGCATCGCTGCGCGGCGAGATCGTTCTGGGGCCCGGCCAGTCGCTGGAGAACGTAGCGCGCGGTCTTGAGGATAGCCCTTGGTTCAGGATGTGCGCCCAGAAACTGATCCGAGTACGGGAAAGGTCATTGTGACGGCGCGGATCTGTAACGCGGCGTTGGATAAGTCCTGCATCGGCGATATGGGCGGTCCTGAGCCATGAGCCAATCGTCCGCCCTGATACAATTTTTGGCGCCGCTGCGAGAGGGCGATCCGCAAATTGACGGCGCGTGAGCGCATATTGTTGTTGGCGCTTGCCAATGCGGTTGCATTGTTTGGGATCACGGAAGTCTTCGACCGTGCTTCAAGCGAAGAGATACGATTGAGTGCTGCCCATGAAGCCCTTCGCCAAGAACGCGAGCGGGTGCGGGTTCGCGCCGATGAGCGCGCATTGGGCGCGGTGACGCGCGCCCATCGCCAAGGCGCAGGCTTTATCGTTTCGCGCCGAGACATTGGCGATCGCGCGTGTGCGCGCGCAAACGGTTGTGACAAATGCGGCCGCGGCGGCTGGCATTGTCGGTGCGCGTGTCACTGCGGCGCCGGAGGCCTTGGGCGAGGGGCGCGTGCGACTGCAGCCTCTGACGGTTCAAGGCGCATTCAACTGGGCGACGTTCTTGCCGTTTGCGCAGGCTTTGGCGGGGACCGAGGGAAAGCATTCTGATTACCAAGTTCAGTGTGGACGCTTCGGCTTCGCCCCAGTTTGAGTTGGTCTTGTTGGCGCCGCTTGCTGTGATGGATTCCGCAGCGACATCTGGGCCGATCGAAGAAGCGCGACTGCCATGAGTGCGCGCCTCATTCTCTTGGCGGTGATGCTGCTCGGCTTGGCTGGGCTTGTCGGATGGCGCTCGGCAGAATCCCAGCCGACGAATATTGTGGCTGCCCGATCGCAACGCTTGGCGACGCCGCAGATTGAGCATGCAGGTTTACAAACAGCGCTTGCCGTTCGGGTCTTAGAGGGATTGGGTTTGGGCGCGCCGCCCGCGCCCGAAGCGCTCGCGCCTGAAGCTCCCCCGGAAATCGACATAGTCATCCAGTTCCGTCACGACCTCACGGCGATCTTACAGGAGGGTGAGGCTCGAGTTGCGCTCATTGTAGACCGGGAAAAGGGTGGCGAGCGGCGGTTGGTGCGCGCTGGCCAGCCCTATCGGGAGGGCTGGCGGGTCTCCAACATCGGGCCAGAAGAGATCGTGTTGCGGCGCGGGGGCGAAACGCGTTCCGCCTCAATTATGGCCTGGGACGCCCCGCCCTCGCCACAATAACGCGCCGCCGACGTCTAGGGTGGCGCCAGGCGGCGTTCTCGCAAAGACGCGCTGAACGAGCCCCGGCCTGCCGTGCTGTCGCAACGGGATGTTGAACTGGACAGATGGCGCCAGCAATGGCCATTAGCAATCACGTCTGGGCGGGCGTGTACGGGAAGGAGTGGACGGGGATGTCACGCAGTTTCGGTTCGCGGCGCCACGCCGCTTTCTACATTGCGCTCGCACCGACGATGCTCGCTCTTGGTTCCTGCGCCATGCCCAAGATCTCTTTGACCGTCGCGGGCGGGGGCGATGATGCCAAGCGAACGGGTGTTGAGGCCGGCGCACGGGGGGATCGTGCAGCGGACCAACGCCCCGGCGAGGCGCCTGCCAAAGAGCGTAGCTCGACGACGGTGACACGCCTTGAACCACCTGCCCGCGTGGTCCAGCCGCCGCCGCTCGCCGATCAGCCAGCCGTCTCCCAAGGCGAGCAATTGTCCGGAGTTTTGGATGACGCGCCTGTTGATGTGACTTTGCCGCCCCAGCCGGTGCCCCAGTTTGTCGACACCCTGTTTGGCAACGTGCTGAGGATGCCTTATTCGCTCGGGCCGGGCGTTGCCGAAAAGCGCGAAATCATCAGTCTACGCGGGTCGATTAAGACGTCGAAACAAAACCTCTTCGCGATGGCGCAAACGGCATTGAAGGACTATGGGCTGTCGGTCACGGTCGAAAATGGGGCAGCGCGCATTGTTCGAGATGATGTCGCAGCCGCAGGCGCTCCGCTCTTTGTGAATTCCAGATCCTTGCCCTCGACGCCGGATGCGTCGCGCCCCGTGATCCAGTTCTTCGAACTGAAGTCAATCGACGCCAATTCGATGGTGAACTTGCTCCAGGACGCCTATCCGGATCTTTCGCGCATCAAGATTACGCCGCGGCCTGACATCAATTCACTGGTTCTGTCGGGGACTCTGCGCGATGTGGCTTCGGCGGCGGAGGTCATCAATCAGATCGATCAGCCGCGGCTCGCCGGGGCGGAGGTCGTGCGCGTTGAGCCGGTTTACTGGGCTGCGGATCGCTTGGCGGACGCTGTCAGCCAGGCGCTCGCAACCGAAGGGTATCAAGCCGCACGCACGTCGGGCGCCGTGCAACGCGCAGTGAATTTCTTTACAATTCCGTATACAAACCAAATTATGTGTTCTCGAACCAGAAGGAAGTTTTCGACCGCGCACTTTACTGGATCAACGAATTGGATCGTCCAGGCGCATTCGGCGATCAAGAGAATATCTTCATCTATACGGTACGCAACACCAGCGCTGAAGAGCTTGGAAAGCTCGTCTTGGAGGCGCAAAACGGTGCGGCGGTCGCGTCAGGCGGCGCAGGCGCTGCAGGCGCTGCGCCTACGGGCGCGCGTGTGACCGTGGATGCGATCGGAAACCGGCTTTTGTTTCGCGGAACGCCGAACGAGTTTCAACGGTGGCGAGATCTCGTTGCAGCGCTTGATTCACCTCCGCAGCAAGTACTCGTGGAAATGACGATCGCAGAAGTGACGCTGACGGACGAAACTAGGTTTGGCGTGGAATGGGCGCTGCGAACGACTTATGAGGGCGGGACGTTGGCTGGCGGCACTCTCGGGGGCATTGGGCTTGGGGCGGGCGGCGTCCGGTTTGCGTTTGATAAAGCAAATGTGCAGGCCGCCCTGAACGCGTTCGCAAGCAATAACAATGTCAACATATTGTCGACGCCTCGTATCGTCGCGCGCTCTGGCACACAGGCTCGCATTCAAGTCGGCACCGATGTTCCCGTGATCACCTCGCAACGCGCCGCCAACACGCAGCAGGCCGGCGCGACGGATGTTCTGCAGACCATACAGTACCGTCAGACCGGCGTGATTCTTGAGATTACTCCGATCGTCTATGGCGATGATCGCATCGATTTACAAATCTCCCAGGAAGTGTCGAGCCAGCAGGCTAATCCGAACCAGGCGATTGGCAGTCCACTGATTCTCAATCGATCAGTACAGACGCAGATTTCTTTGCGTGAGGGTGCGACTGGCGTGATTGGCGGTTTAATCCAGGGACAATTTCACACGCGGCACGACAGGAGTGCCGCTTTTGAAGGATCTGCCGCTGGTGGGAGGCGCATTCCGCACCGATACGCTGGAATCGCGCAAAACAGAGTTGTTGGTGATGCTGACGCCTTATGTGGTGCGCGGTGATGATATCACGACATCTGCAAAGGCTTATGCGGCATCTCTCAATTCCGCTTTCACCCGACGCGGGCCGCATGGTTACACATTGTTGCCGTGGTCGCCGATCCGCCGCCCAGCAATCGTCTACGGAGGGGGCGTGCCCGCACTACAGGACCGCGCGCCGTCGGGGAGAACAAGCGCCCAAGGCAAGTGCGCCGACAACGCCGAGCGCGCCTGCGGTTACGCGCGAGCCGCAACCTGAGGCGTCTCGAAGCGACGCCGCTCCGCTTGCTTCCGCACGCGTTTGGACCTCGAGCGAGGCTTCCGATCAGGATTCGCGCTAACCTCCGGCGTGTTAGCGCACGTAGGCCTGTTGTCTGTTGAGTTTCAGGCGGACAGCCTGCGATTCTTGCTTGTCGCTGGCGCGGCCTCAAGTCGAGCGGCCTGCCGCGATGCGGAGCGGGCGTGCCGTTTTGAACGCGTGTCGCTGGAATTGAAGTCGCAAGGTTTGGCTCTGGTAGGTGTTCAGGATTGTATCGATCAGGGTGGGGCTCACCGCAATTAAGTGACGGTTCGAGTAAGCGCCGGCATGGCGCTCTCGCGGGGGATGTATAGGTCAGAGACAATCGCCGCGATTGGTCCGAGAAAGAACCCGAGAAAGCCTCCGGGGAAAATGTGCTTTTAAATCAACGGTCTGGTTGGGCGCCTGGACGTGCGTTGGGCTAAGCGCAGTGGTGTGGAGGCCGGGATAGCAGGGCGGGATTCTCGCGCCGGCGGGATCTTTCGGAGATTGGATGCGGGTTCGGCGCATATTCCAGCTTTCTCCCCCACAATCGCATTTAGCTTAGCCGACTGTGGATCGCGCGCGTTCGACATTGTCACCTGAACCAGTATCGAGTATCTCCTGGTAGGCGACTTTGACGAAGCTGTGATTCTGTCAATCTATCGGCTCTGGCGTCATTAGCTCATCGCGCATCCGCCGAAGAAAGTTCACGAACTGGGGTGGAGTTCGCCGATTGACAGCAAAAATTCACCATTCTAAAGGTTGCGCAGCCGGTGCATGCTGGCTGGAAGATGTCCAAAACAGGGGATCAAGAATGTCATTCAAAAAGGCTCTTCTGAGCTCAGTGGTGCTCGCCGGCTTGGCGCAGGGCGCCATTGCGGCTCAGTTGTCGAACATCTCGGTCGGCGCGGTCGGTATCGGCACGGAAACGTACAACTTGGCGTCGGAAGTGGCCTTCTCCACTTCGGCTCCGACGGGCACCTTGGTGTTCAGCATCAACCCGACCGCGGGCAACCTGCCGTCCGGCAACTTCCTGCTGAACGTGACGCTCAACAACGGCGCTTTTGCGTCCGCGTTGTCCGGGTCGAGCGTTGTTCCGTTTGGTGATGCGACGGCGACTGCTGCCACCTCTGTGTTGTCCAGCGGCGGCAACGCCGGCTCCAGCTCGGCGGTGTTTGTGCTCTCGGGCGCGCAAACGATGAACACCACGACGGAAGGCTTCCAGGTTACGGTGCCGTTCCGCGCTACGGGCGGTAATGTTGGCGTTGTGGCTGGTTTCACGACAACCGACAGCCCGCCAGTGCAAATCGACGGCACGGCGGTGACCCGCAACGCGGTTGTGTCTTTGGTCAGCGCCTTCACCCCGGCTGTGGCGGCGGATACGGTGACCACGCAGCTGACCCTCGCCTCCGGCTTCCGGACGTTCTCGGCGACGTCGGCTGATGCGATCCTGGGTCGCGTCGTCGCGGCTCAAAGCACGGCGACGGTGTATCGGAACCTGGCGGGCGCAGCGGTTGCGTCGGGCGACGTGTCGGCTGTGACCGTCACGGTGACCGGCGACTTCACGGGCTTCGGCACTGCTTCTGGTTCGGCTTCGCTGATCCTTGATACGGATGGCGACGGTTCGGGCACTGGCTCTGCGTTCTCGGTGTCCGGTTCAACCGCGACGATCACCGTCACCGGCGGCGCCGCGTTCACGGTGGCTTCGACGAACACGGCTGCTCCGCAAATCCGCGTTAATCAGGGCACGGGCGCCAGCGCAGCTGCTCTGAACGCCGCGGCTTACTCGGCGACGATCTCGGCGACCTACGCCAACGGGTCGGACTATGCCACCGCTGCGGAAGCGGCCTCTGGCGCGATCCAGTCGATCACGCGTGAGGGCACATCCCTGATCTTCCCGTGGACCGCGTCGCAAAACACGGCCAACCTGTCCGGTTCGGTGAACATCATCCGGATTGGCAACACGGGCACGACGGCGATCAGCGGCGTCTTCGCCCGCGTGCGCTCTTCGTCGAACGCTTCTTACACCAATCCGGGTTTGGTCAATCTGAACCTGACGATCCCGGCAGCTGGTGAAGTCGTGATCACAAGCTCCTCGCTGCAGGCAGCGCTTGGCGACTTCGGTCGTGGGGATGTCGAGATCACCATTGAAGCGCCGTCGTCTCAGCTGACGACCCGCCGCCTGGTCCAGCGTCCGGATGGCGTGTTTGACTTCTCTCAAGGTCGTCAATCTCAGTAACTCGACCTGAGCCGTTAACAGCGACGGGAGGAAGCGAAAGCTTCCTCCCGTTTCTTTTTGCGCGCGGTTGTGCGATCAGCCGTCGGGCGGCTGAAACGCGCCTCCTTATTGTGCGGAGAGGGCGAAATCATCTTGGCGTCGCGCTGGGCCAGCCGCACCATGATGGAAGGGGGTAATATGGCAGAAGCGACTTCGGTTTTTATCGCCACACCTGCCTATGGTGGTCAGGTGACCTCGCCTTATCTGGCGAGCATCACCGAGCTGGTGCGCGCCTTCGAGCGGGCCCAACCGAAGATTGAGTCCGATATCGTATTGTTCAGCCACGCTCTTGTGTCGCAAAGCCGCAATCAATTCGCGAGCAAGTTCCTTGAAGCGGGGCAGTTCACGCACATGCTCATGATTGACTCAGACATGGGCTTCAAGCCGGACCTCATCATGCGCATGTTGCGCCTTCAGAGAAGTATCACCGCTGTGTGTTACCCAAAGCGGACAATTGATTTAGAGAAGGTGGTCGCAGTTTCCCGATCAGCACCGTCGCAATTGTCTACGGCTGAGATTTTGGCCAAGGCCTATGAGTTTGTCTGTGAGGGTGACTTTATCACGGAGAAGCTGCCCGATGGGTCACACCGATTTGATATACAAGACGGTTTCGTGCGAGCGAGATCAGCCGGCGCCGGGATTATGCTGATAGAGCGTTCAGCTATGACGACCCTTTATACGACCTATCCTGAGCTCCGTTCGACTAACATTCCCAGCGGGCCGATGGATCTGAAGAGTACTTTCTTCCAGCCGTTCAATGAGATCGTGCTGGATGATGGCACCACCCTTTCGGAAGATATCTCGTTCTGCCGCCGATGGGTGGATGGATGTGGCGGAGATATCTGGGTAAACATCGACGCTCCCGTGGCGCACCAGGGCCCAATGATCCATCAGGCGCGGTTTTGGGACCGGCTTACGGCAAGTCGCATTAGCTAGGGCGCTCACTCAGGGGCCTCTGAGCATTTCGAACTGGCCTTTCTTCCAGCTGAATCAATCCACTCCACGCCGGTGAACTTGCCGTCATGCGGCGGTGTCCGCATGTTTGCCGCCGAAGCGAAAAAGCGTTGCATTCGCCCCTGTGATGTCGTGTCAACACTTCGGCACAGAGCGAAAGCTGTCCTCAGCAGTTTGGGGCCAGCCGCTTTCCATTAGTCCCGAGAGCAGTTTGATGTCCAAGTCTGGAAAACTTCGCGGTCAACAGAATCGTAGGGCCGCTTCGCTCGGCGAAGGACCGGGGCCTATGCTGCACCAAGCGATTGCCCGTGTGCAGTCGGGTGATCCCAACGCCGCTATTCGCATCTGTCGCGCACTCATTCGCGACTTCCCGAGCCTATTTGACGCCCATCACATTCTCGGATTCGCGCTTGCTGCCAAGGGCGACTTCCATGCAGCGCTTGATGCATACGCGGTTGCGCTCCCGCTGCAGCCCAATAACGCTGAGCTCTTGAACAACATGGGGATCGCCTCAGGACAGGTCGGGGCGCTCGTCCAGGCCATAGCCTATTATGATCAGGCGCTTGCCTTCCGGCCCGATTACGCGGATGCGTTGATGAACCGAGGCGCGGCGTTGGGCCGGCAAGGCCGATGGGACGAGGCGCTTGTCAGCCTCGTGCGCGCAGCTCAAGTGCGCCCAGACCACCCAGACACAATCACCCATCTCGGCTTGACGCTCAATAATCTGGGGCGCGCCGCAGAGGCTGAGGCGCTGTTGCGCGATGGTCTGAAGCGATATCCCAAACATGCAGACCTCGGGGCTAACCTGGCTGGCGTGCTCGTCAACGCGCGCCGTATGGATGAAGCGATCGAGATCGCGTCAAGCGTTTTGGCATCCGATCCGGATCACGTCGTTGCGCTTGTAAATCGTTCTGCTGCGAGCCAGACGCTAGGTCGATCGGAGGCTGCAGTGCGGGATGCGGAGCGCGTCATGCGACGCGAACCGCTTAATCGTAAGGCCTGGCACAATCTTGTGTGTGCGCTTGAAGACCTCGGTAGATTCGACGAGGCCCAGCAACACATCCTGCGCTTCGACAAAGCATTCCCAGATGACCTGCAAGTGGCCTTGCGTGCTGGTTCAGTCCTGTTGCGTCGCGACCAGGCAGCCGAGGCGCTCCCGTTACTGCGTCGTGTGGTTGAGCAACAACCATCCAATATCGAAGCGCTTGCTAAACTGGGCACCGCATTGATCAAGACGCGCGATTTGGTTGGTGCGTATACTGTATTAAGTGCAGCTGCGAAGCTGGCGCCGGACAATCAATCCATCCGAAACAACCTTGCCGTTGCAAGTTTGCTACAACAGGATACCGCGCGCGCGATCCTCACTCTGCGACGTGCGCTCCGGACGGATCCCAATAATCCCGACATTCTTGCCAATATTGCGTACTCGTACATGCGATGGGGCCGCTTTGCCCAGGCAGAATCTTTCCTTGCCCGCAGCCGAGCCATCCGTCCAGATCACGCTGACACGCGCTGGAACGGCTCGCTCCTTCGATTGCTCCATGGCGACTTCGAGGCTGGATGGGACCTGTATGAAGCGCGTAGATTTAAGGACTTCTGGCGACCGCGTAGCTTAAGCGGCCCAGAGTTCCCCGACCTCGAAGCAATGCGTGGGAAGCGCCTATTTCTGTATTCGGAGCAAGGTCTGGGTGACACCATACAATTTGCAAGGTACGCGGAGATTTTGGCTGAATATGCAGCTTCGGTCGAACTTGAAGTTCAGCCCCCGCTTGTGGGCCTGATCCGTGGATTGCGTGGCGTAAAGGTGATCGGATTTGGCGATACCCCTTCGCCCTATGATGGCCACTTGCCATTGATGAGCGCGCCGCGACTGTTGGGCACTCGGCTCGAGACGATACCCGCTCGTACGCCCTATCTCACAGCAGATCCCACACGCGTAGTGCAATGGGCGCAGAGCCTTGGTGCGCATGGTTTCAAGATTGGGATCGCTTGGCAGGGCAATCCCCATGGCGCAGTCGACCAAGGACGTTCCTTTCCGCTACGCTTCTTTGAGCCCCTCGCGCACATTCCCGGGGTTCGCTTGATCAGCCTCCAGAAGAATTCAGGTCTTGAGCAACTGGCCGCTTTGCCGCCCGGTATGATCGTGGAAACACTGGGCGATGGCTTTGATGCCGGAGATCAGGCATTCTTAGATTCGGCCGCCGTCATGGCCCATCTCGACCTTGTGATCACTAGCGACACATCAGTCGCGCACCTCGCTGGGGCGCTCGGGCGACCGGTATGGGTTGCATTGAAGTACGCACCGGATTGGCGCTGGTTGCTGGAGCGTGAGGATAGCCCCTGGTATCCGACAGTTAAACTGTTTCGTCAGAGCAAACCCGGCGACTGGCAAGGGGTGTTTCAACGCATCTTTGTCGCAGTGAAGGGCGAACTGGAGGGACGTGAAATAGCGCCGGTCCCTGAAAAGCCGGCAGCGGGGTCTACGCCGATTTCTGCGGCGGAAAGCGACGCACTATCCGCGATGAGCGAAGGTCGCTTTGAGCGCGTTGTATCAATTTGTGAGAAGATCGTGTCCTCTGGACGTGCATCGGGGCTCGTACATTACATGACGGCCTTTGCCTATGCTCAGCTTGGCCGCCACACCGAGGCGCTGCAAAGATTCGAAGATGCTGCCAGATTAATTCCGCGTGCAGATGTTTTCGCGAATTGGGCGCTTTCCCTAAACGTTTTGGGTCGGTACGCTGAAGGACTACGCGCGGCCAACGATGCGTTGGCCGCGAAGTCGGACTTTCCAAGCGCCCTTGTAAACCGAGCCCAAGCACTTTTGGGCTTGGAAAGATTCGATGAAGCATTGTCGACATCTCGCCTGGTTGTAGAAAAGGATCCATCATCTGCGCCAGGATGGACAAATCTTGCGGCGGCGTTCAACGGCTTGTGCCAACACTTCGAGGCGCTGGAAGCATCTGATCGAGCAATCGAGATAGACCCCGGTCTCACAGCGGCGCGCGACAACCGTGCTATTGCGCTTGCCGGACTGGGCCGTCACGCTGACGCTCTCGCCATTTGGGATGACCTTTTGGCCGAGGACCCAAGCAACACGTCGTTCCTGCGAGCGAGTGTTAGATCCCTGATTGTTCTTGGGCAGGCCCAAGACGCTCTGGATCGGGCCGAAGCTGCCTTACTGCGCGGTCCAGAGCACGATCCAGAAATCCTTGCCGCGTTGGCCTCAGCTCGTGTTGCCGCAAGAATGTATCAAGACGCCCTGGGCCCTTGCGAGATGCTTTTGGCCCGCAACCCGCGCGACTGGCAGGTTCAGTCGATCTATGGTTCTGCGTTGTTGCAGTGTGGGCGAGCAAATGAAGCGCAGAAGGCTCTGTCGATCGCTCGGGAGCTGCGTCCAAGCGATCTAGATGTGCAAAGAAATCTCGCCCATGTTGCACTGTTGCGCGCAGATTTCGGATGCGGCTGGGACCTCTATGAAGGACGGCGCAAGCGGCAGACGCCGCGGACGCCGGCTCTTGTTGGCAGTGAGATTTCAAGTCGCAAAGACGTAATGCGTCGTAGAGTCTTTCTGTATGCAGAGCAGGGTTTGGGGGACACGATCCAGTTTGCTCGATATGCGGAGTTATTGGCGCGCGAGGCGGGTTCTGTTGAGTTAGAGGTTCAGGCTCCGCTTGTCGCATTATTGGGTGGCTTGCGGGGTGTTCGCGTGATCGGGGCGGGTGCTACGCCGTCGCCCTATGATGGTCACTTGCCGTTAATGAGCGCGCCGCGTTTGATGGGTACACGGCTTGATACGATTCCGGCGGATATCCCCTATGTCAGCGCCAATCCGCTGCGCGTATCGCATTGGGCGGAGCGTATAGGGTCTGAGGGCTTCAAGATCGGGATCGCATGGCAAGGCAATGCATTGAGCGCCGCCGATGAGGGCCGGTCTGTGCCTGTTGGGATGTTTGCCGGGATTGGCCGCATTCCCGGCGTGCGATTGATCAGCCTTCAGAAGAATGATGGCCTTGAGCAATTGGTGGATGCGCCCAAGGAACTCAAGATCGAGACGCTGGGCGATGACTTTGACACGGGCCAACACGCGTTTCTCGACACAGCAGCGGTGATGGCCCATCTCGACCTTGTTATCAGCTGTGACACAGCGATTGCACATCTTGCCGGGGCTATGGGTCGGCCGACCTGGATCGCCCTCAGGCATGCGCCAGATTGGCGTTGGTTGCTCGATCGTGATGATAGCCCTTGGTATCCCACGGCAAGGTTGTTCCGTCAGCCAGCCCCCGGCGACTGGCGCACCGTCTTCGATAACATAGCCCAAGCAGTGAGCGAATTGATCGACAGACCTAACGTACAGTCCAAGTCTTCGCCAGTTTGAGGATCTGCGTCCCACATGGCTCCTTACCATATCGCGCTGCAACAGGCGTTGGACGCTCAAAGCAAGGGCGACTGGGCGTCTGCGGCAAAACTTTGCGAACGAGCACTGCTTGCAGACCCCAAAGGCTTTGATGCGCGACATCTGTTGGGTTTTGTCCTGGCTCAAAGCGGTCGCCATGCTGAGGCCATGCGCGCCTACCAAAGCGCTGTGCCGCTGAACCCGAATTTCGGCCCCTTGCATAACAACATTGCAGCAAGCGCCTTGGAGCTGAATGAGAACGCCATCGCCTTGGCGGCTGCGCGCCGCGCCATCGAGCTGCAGCCGAGCTTTGGTCCAGCCTACAACAATTGCGCTATGGCGCTCGCACGCGCGGATGAGCATCTGGCCGCAGTCGAAATGTGGGACAAGGCGCAATGCATGCCGGATGCGCCATCCTCGATCTTTCGCAACAAAGCAAATAGTCTTGTCGCGTTGGGTCGCATGCGTGACGCCATTGACTGCGCGCGCCGGGCTGTTGAGCAAGAGCAACGCGCGCCGGCGGCCCTGAATACGCTGGCTTTTGTTCTCAATGCCCATCGGGATTTCAAATCGGCGCTCGCAGTGTCGCGTGATATTCTGAAGACGGACGAGAATAACGCCGATGCGCTGCGCAATTTGTCGTCTGCGCTAATGGGTTTGCGAGAGTTTTCGGCTGCTGAACCGGTGGTGCGCGCTCTGACCGCAAGATTTCCAGAAGATCCAGATATCGCGAATAGCTTGGGGCTCCTTCTATTGGGTCAACGCGATTTCGAGGCGGCTGAAGAGATCTTGCGGGCCCTTGTGGCAAAGCACCCGCATCATGTGCCCGCACACCTCAACCTTCTGTGTGTTCTGCGTGACTCCCAACGTTTTGAGGCGGCCAGGCGCTATATCAATGAATGGGCGCATGACCTTCGCTCGCCGGGACTGGCGCATACGTTTGGAATGATGTGCCTAAGTCTGGGGCTCTTCGAGAGGGGCTGGCAGGCCGTGGAACAGCGTCGTCGTGTTGATACCTGGCTCCCGCGTGCGCTTAGTGGGGGAGAGTTTCCGGACCTTGTTTCATTGCGCGGCAAGAGAGCTTTTCTGTATGCAGAGCAGGGTTTGGGGGACACGATCCAGTTTGCTCGATATGCGGAGTTATTGGCGCGCGAGGCGGGTTCTGTTGAGTTAGAAGTTCAGGCTCCGCTTGTCGCATTATTGGGTGGCTTGCGGGGTGTTCGCGTGATCGGGGCGGGTGCTACGCCGTCGCCCTATGATGGTCACTTGCCGTTAATGAGCGCGCCGCGTTTGATGGGTACGCGGCTTGATACGATTCCGGCGGATATCCCCTATGTCAGCGCCGATCCGCTGCGCGTATTGCATTGGGCGGAGCGCATAGGGTCTGAGGGCTTCAAGATCGGGATCGCATGGCAAGGCAATGCATTGAGCGCCGCCGATGAGGGCCGGTCTGTGCCTGTTGGGATGTTTGCCGGGATTGGCCGCATTCCCGGCGTGCGATTGATCAGCCTTCAGAAGAATGATGGCCTTGAGCAATTGGTGGATGCGCCCAAGGAACTCAAGATCGAGACGCTGGGCGATGACTTTGACGCGGGCCAACACGCGTTTCTCGACACAGCAGCGGTGATGGCCCATCTCGACCTTGTTATCAGCTGTGACACAGCGATTGCACATCTTGCCGGGGCTATGGGTCGGCCGACCTGGATCGCCCTCAGGCATGCGCCAGATTGGCGTTGGTTGCTCGATCGTGATGATAGCCCTTGGTATCCCACGGCAAGGTTGTTCCGTCAGCCAGCCCCCGGCGACTGGCGCACCGTCTTCGATAACATAGCCCAAGCAGTGGCAGCCGAGGTCGGCGAGGCATGGAGTGATGAATATCGTTTGACGGAAGGTCAGCCGGCAAACGACCACATGGCGTCGCTCGCGGAGGCGCGACTGAATTTGGGCGATGCTGCAGGCGCAATCGAGATTTGCCAAGCCGCGCTCGAAGATAACCCAGGATCGTTCCAGGCTAGGTATGTGCTCGCAGTTGCACTTTCCGCATCTGGACGTCGTGAAGAGGCTATACCCCACTTCAAGTCGTCTCTCGACCTTAGGCCCAGAGATGTCTCGTTGAGGGTCAATTATGCGAACACGCTAAATGGTGTTTCCCGCTACGAAGACGCGCTCGACGTCTTGGAAGCGCGCCCGACCGGATCATCTCTCCTACCTGTTTGGCTCGATGCGCATGCTATCGCCTCGTGGGGCCTTGGCGCGTTTGAGCGCGCCTTGAACGATTGGCGCGAGGCGATTGAGCTTGCGCCACACCAGAACGCCTTTCGGTTGAACTGGGCGCTGTCTTTGTATCGACAGAGGAGATTTCGCGAGGCTGTTGATGTTTTAACGCCCTTGCTGCAAGCGCACCCGGACCATGAAGGCGGCGTAAACCTCCAGATCCAATGCCTTTTGGCTGGCCAGGATGTTGCTGCTGCTTTAGCGGCGGCGCGCGGCGCACACCAGCGCTTGCCACGATCGCCGCCGATTGCTCGCGCACTGGCCGCATGCCTGATTGAAGACGGCGCACATAGCGAAGCGATGGACATCCTGACTGCGTCCACTGCTGCCGCTGACGCTTCAGCTGACGTGGACTTATTGATCGGGAAAATTCATGATCGCGCCTCGGAATGGTCCAAGGCGGCGGATGCTTATGCCAAAGCGCTCGCCAAGCAGCCAAATCTGTTTCCCGCCCGCCTTGGTTTGGGGGTGGCGCAAGGCAAGCTAGGTGATCACGCGGCAGCGCTGGAATCAATCATCCAGGCTGTGGAGTTGGATCCGAAGGACGCAAGCGCCTTGGTCCAATTGGGGATAGCCCGACAGAATGTCGGCGACTGGGACGGGGCGCGCAAGGAGTTCAACGAGGTCTCTCGTTTGTATCCAAACAACGCCGATGTGGCTTGGAACTGTGCTCTCCACCACTTGACGATGGGAGATCTTAAACGCGGATTCGATCTATACGAAGCCCGTCGGCATCGCAGTGGCGCCAAGCTTTTTCGGACGCCGAGCGGTGAGGAAGCAAAGTTGCGCCTGCAAACGATCGGTAAACGGATATTTCTGCATGCGGAGCAAGGGCTTGGTGACACCATTCAGTTCGCACGATATGCAGAGCTCCTTGCAGCTGACGCCCTCTCTGTCGAGTTAGAGGTTCAAGCCCCCATAGTTTCGCTTTTGAGTCGCTTGAAAGGTGTGCGCGTCATCCCAGCCGGGGCGTCTGCATCTGAGTATGATCTGCATGCCCCATTGATGAGCCTTCCTCGGCTCTTTGCTACGCGCCTGGAGACGATCCCTGCCTCTGTTCCCTATCTCTTTGCAGAGCCCGAGCGCATGGCTCATTGGGCGCAGCGTCTTGGCCCGCAAGGATTTAAGATCGCGATTGCTTGGCAAGGGAGTTCGTTCGGGGCCGTCGACGAAGGCAGGTCGATACCGCTGCGAATGTTCCAGGCCGTCTCTGGCATCCCAGGCGTTCGGCTGATCAGTATTCAGAAAAACTTCGGCGTTGAGCAATTGTCTGTGCTTTCAGCCAGTATGGCGGTGGAAACTTTGGGTCCTGACTTTGATGCTGGCGGGCAGGCCTTTCTCGATACGGCCGCGGTAATGGCGCATGCTGACCTTGTTATCACCAGCGATACTTCGATCGCGCATCTTGCCGGGGCGATGGGGCGTCCTGTATGGATCGCGCTCAAGTTTTCACCGGATTGGCGATGGTTCCTCGAGCGGCCTGACAGTCCATGGTACCCAACGGCGCGGCTCTTTCGTCAACCTAAGCCAGGAGATTGGGAGTCAGTCTTCGGCGAAATCGCCAAAGAAGTGCAAAAAGTAATGAACCGACGCTAGGTCAGGTCGGGATGCATCCGACGGGTGCGGGCCGCTGAATGCTACGGCAGTTCTCGGGTGAGATTAGCATTCACTTGCGGCCAACGGCGAGTGTATTGCCGACATTCAGTGCAACGCGCATACGAGACAGACCCAAGGCAGCTGAGATGCTTGAAGCGGCTCCCTTGAGCGGGGCGGGCAGGGGCGTCAATCGCAGCCAATACGAAAAAGGGTAGATATTTGTGAAACTGTTCGTCGCTACGACCTCAAAGTGCTCTTTGCGAAGCAGCGTGCTAAGACTTACTCGGCAAAAAATCTGAAGGTGCTCGATATCTATGATAGGCGAGCGTGCTCCCAATATGCGGTTTATGGGTGCTTTGTAGTCGTGCGTGACAAAGGCGAGGAGGCCGCCTGGACGCAAAAGCCTGTGGCAGGCCTGGGTGAGTTCCCGTGGGTTGGGGACGTGTTCCAGTGTTTGAAAGCAGCAAATCAGATCCAAGGATTCCGGTTCGAAATCGCGCTCGTTAAACACACCTTCTATGATGTTTGCTTTGATGGCGGGATCAGCCGTAGCGATTGCCGCAGGTGAGGGCTCGACCCCGACGACTTCCTTAAACCCAAACGCCCTCAGCCGTTGCAGCAGCGCGCCGTTCCCGGTTCCTATCTCAAGCGCCTTGTCGTGGCGGGCTAGACCTGCGAGCGGCGCCTTCAATGCCGTCAAGTATGCATCAGCGGCGAGGTTGGCCTCTTCTGAGCTGTCATAGTCAGCCTGATGATAGGCGTTTGCCAGAGCTTGTGGTTGAGGCGCCTGAGCTGCATAGACGGTTTCACATGACCCACATCTGAGCAATCGGAAACTCATATACTCTGGCGCTTTGCGGGACGAGTAGCTAAACTCTGTTATGCGCGATGGATCAACGGAGCTCTCAAGGAATAGCGTTGCTGCATCGGCGCTTGCGCCGCAAACGGGACAACTGCGTTCCTCCAATGCGTCAAGCAATTTCATACGCGTCCTCCGTCTTCCGGCAGAAGCTGGCTCACCTCGCCATTTGTGATAAGCGCAGCGCGGATTAAGCGCGGGCGGCCTTTCACCTCCTCCATGATTTTGGCGACATATTCTCCGACTATTCCGATTGCGAACAGATTTAGCGCTCCGAAGAATAGTACGAGCAACAGAATTGTGGTGACGCCGGGTGGAACCATCGCGGGTGCGAATACTCGGATCAGGAGAAACGCCGCACCCAGGATCATTGAGAGCGCCAGCAGCCCTACGCCGCCGGCTGTTAGAATCGTAAGGGGCGTGTTGCTGAACGAGAAGATCCCGCGTTTGGCCCACTCAACGTTTTTGAGAAGATTGTTCGTGCTGCGCCCAAACATTCGTTCCGGTCGGACATAATCCACGCCGATCTGGCGAAAACCTACGAAGGCGCGCAAACCACGGACAAAAAGGTCTCGCTCTGGACACCGCAGCAGCCAGCCGACAACACGCTTGTCCATCAGCGAGAAGTCGCCCGCATCCTTCGGTATGTTAATGTAGCTGAACGCTGCAAAGATGCGATAGAACGCTTTATACATCGCGCCCCAAAACGCCGGCATCTCACGTCGCACACGACGTCCGTACACGACGTCATTTCCCTGAATCCATTGCTGATAGAACGCCTCGATTAGTTCCGGTGGATCCTGCAGATCTCCGTCAAGTAGTACGCATGCGTCTTTAGTCGCCATCTCCATTCCGCTTCGAAACGCCATTTGCGATCCGAAGTTACGCGAGTGTGTAATGCCAAGAACATTCGGGTCAGTTTTTGTAATCTTCAAAATGGCTCCCGCGCAATCGTCAGGACTGCCATCGTTGACAAAGATAATCTGGTAGTCGACGCCGATCTTTCTGAATGTCGCGACTAGGCGCTCATACATGATCGGGATCGCTTGTTCGTCCTTGTAGCAAGCAATGATCGCCGTAATGCTACGGCGCTCTGGCGCGCGTGTCTTCTTTGTCAGGCCCTCCAGCCCATTCGGGCCAAGGCCGATGACCCATTCCGCCGTCCGCCGCAGGCCCTCCCCGAGTGAGGTGGAGGCGCGCCATCCCAATAAGCGGAATGCCTTACCGGGATCTGCGTACCACTGTGTGACATCCCATGCCCGCGGCGCCATCGCGCCAAATGCGGCATCATCTGTAATGTCGAAAACCTCCTTTGCGACCGCGGCGAGGTCCGCCATTGTTGTCTTCGATCCGGTTCCAATATTGATAGACTCGCCAAATAGCTCTGGGTTCATCCGGGCGCCTGCACGAAAGAACGCATCACAAACATCATCTATGTAGACGTAATCGCGTGAGATATCGGGCGATACGTAGGGTGGATGTTTGCCGCCAAGCCCCGCACTGACAAGCGTTGGGATAAGGCGAGAGGAGTCTTCCAAAGGGCCGTAGGCTGAGTATAGTCTAAGGTTGACGATGGGTACGCCGCGGCATTTGCCGACATAAGCGATATACTCGCTTGCCGCCGACTTTGAGACGGCATAATGGCTATTCGGCGCCCGCGGCGCGGCCTCATCAGGTGCCGCGCTATTTAATCCGTATTCAGATGAGCTTCCGGCGTGTACATAGGCCTCGAGCGGGCCGGAGGAAAACGTTTCTACCAGATGCACAAAGGAGGTAAAGTTCGTTCGATAGATCAACTCATAGTCGATCTCGAAGGAATAGGCGCCATACGCTGTGCAATCAAGAACTGTCGCAGGCTTAATCGCATCGGCGAGAGATCGGATCTCTGAGAGATTGTTGACGTCGACTTCGAGGATGTGCTTTTGGTCGATGTGAGCCAGTCGCCATGCGGGAAGACGGCGAACGACCGCGTAGACATCGCTCCTTTTTTCCAGCAATCGATTGACGAGATTGGCGCCAACAAAGCCAGCCGCGCCTAACACGACGATCGGCCCCTTTAGGGCAAGGGCCCAGTCGATGTCGTCGTTGCCCGAGTCGTCTTGCCTCATCGCGAGATCTCGCTTACTGCGTCCAACAAAGCCGCCGGTCCAAGTCCGGCGCGTTCACGCAAATACGTTTGCGATCCGGACGCGCCAGAAATGTATCCGTAGGCAGAGAGAATTCGAAAACGCTCGACGCGAACTTGCTGCGTTAACAAATAGGTTGCCAGCATCGCGCCAACGCCGCCGTGTTCGACATGTTCTTCGTATACACATACTCGCCCGCACCGAATGACTTCTTCGATGAACGCAGGCGGAGGCGGGCGCCGCGTAATCGGTCCTTCCGTCAGCGCCCAAAGGTTTACGTTGCTCTGCGCGAGTGCGCCCATCGCGACTCCCGCGAGAGGGCCGGTCGCCAAGACGACAGGCCCGTCGCCGCCTATCAGGCGACGCCACGGCCCATAGCTCGGTTGTGCGGCGCCCTTGGGCAATTCGCAACGCCCGAGGCGAACATAACAGGGCGTTCTCGATTGGCCCGCTCGCTCTACCACCTCCTCGACGTCGGAAGCGAAGGCCGGCATGTATACGTCCAAGTCAGGCAAAGTGAGTAGGACGCCGTAGTCCTCCAGGGCATGATGGGTGGAGCCCATCACCCCGTATCCGTACCCGCCGCCGTTGCCAAGCAGTCGCAGCGGGAGTTTGTGCAGGCAAACGTCGTTTCGGATCTGTTCGAACGGACGTGCATAGCAGAATGGCGCGATTGAGTAGGCCCAGACTTCAAAGCCATCGCTCGCAAGTGCTGCTCCGACCGTGACCATATTCTGTTCAGCCACGCCGCAGTTTATGAAGCGATCGCCCATTGCCGCTTGCAGCGGCTCCAACGCGGCAAAGCCTAGGTCTCCTGTCAAAAAGACCATATTCGGGTCCTTACTACGGCGGACCAGCGCCGCACAAAGCTCGTCCCTCATTCCGTGTGCTCCAGAATCGAGAGGGCGGCAGAATATTGTTCATCCGTTATCGGAAGATAGTGGGACTTCATTTCGTTTTCGAAACCGGGAACTCCGCGTCCCTTCACAGTATCGAGTATCACCAAGACCGGTCTTAGATCGTCAGGTTGCATTGCAGTGCGCATAGCCGAAATATCGTGCCCATCGCACCGACGGATTGTTACGTCAAATCCGGCGAGGCGTTCAAATAGAGGGTCCATGGATGCAACATCCGCGGTTGAGCCGAAACCCTGCAGCCTG
The DNA here is from genome assembly GCA_037367405.1 of Ottelia alismoides. Classification (NCBI taxonomy): domain Eukaryota; kingdom Viridiplantae; phylum Streptophyta; class Magnoliopsida; order Alismatales; family Hydrocharitaceae; genus Ottelia; species Ottelia alismoides. The sequence continues at coordinate 54,491 of JAZKJV010005436.1, forward strand.
TTGTGATCTACTAGAATTGTCAGGTTGCTCAGTTTGCGGTGTGCGGCGAAGATGATGGCTTCGAACGTCGATCCCTCTTGCCATTCGCCATCTGAGGTTAGGCAAAAGACGTGGCGTGTTTCACCGCGCAGGCGCGCGGCCAGGGCGAGGCCTGCGGCGAGTGAAAGCCCATGCCCAAGGCTCCCAGTCGCGAAGGTGACGCCAGGTATCGTTCCTGCCGATGGATGACCGGACAAGCGGGTGCCATCCTTATGAAAAGTAGCGAGTTCGTCCTCGGAAAGGACGCCGCACATTGACAGTGTCACGTAAAGAGCGCCCGCAGAGTGGCCTTTGGAGAGTACAAAACGGTCTTGCGGGCGCAACAACTCCACATGCGTCAACATCATCGCATCGAGACAGGATAGATTGCCGCCGAGATGCCCGACTTTGCTGCGATAATGCATGTGAAGCAATCGCCGCCGGGCTTCGGTCAGCAATTCTGGAGTGACGGTCATTTTTGACCCTTTTCCGCAGCGGCGATGCATGTGCGACCATGACCAAGAAGCATCATGCGACTGGGGAACATGTGCTGACTTATTGGTTCGAGGTCAACGCCGCGGTGCGTAAACAAACCGGGTACAGTCGGGCTGGAATAGGCGCCAACGTCAGTTCCCAGGCGTGGGTGCAGAAGTGGCCCGCGGGCGACTGTCGCGACGGGGATTACGTTCCGGCAGCCACTTGGGCGGCTGTGGCCTGGCGAGCGTGAGCAACGACGCGCGCCTCTAAGCCGCGGGCTTTGGGCCCCTGATGCTATCGGTGAAGTGAGTGAGTGACGCATCAAGCGGGCCCGGCGCTGGTGTTGGCCGTGATGGCGCCGCGGGCGAAGATACGCCAGCGCGTGTGGTGCTATGCAGCCTTTTGATACCTGATCAGGGATGGGCGATACGGATTGGCGACCTCCCGGGCGCGGCCGCGTTTTCGCGGCTGGGCTTTTCGCACTCCGCAGACGGAGGTCAGCCCGAGCGCGGCTCGGCAAAGACAATCGGGTTCAAGGGGTTGGGTGCGTTTGCATGGGATTCTCTCTGGCGCGGTTGGACTGCTATGAGCGCGCTCCCTTGAACACGAACCGGGAGAATAAGAAATAGGATAGCAGCGCGAGAGGCAACGCCAGCGCCGCCTGGACCAAGATGCGTTGATCTGTCCACTTTTCGGCCAGCAAAAGGAGAAGAAGATTCAAAACGTACACGAACAGATAGCAGCCGACGAACATCGGTAGCCGCCGCAAGTTTATGTCACGAAACACAAGCCCGCCGGTGCTGAAAAAGTTGAAGGCTACCCCAGCAAGGTTCGACACAATGAGCGCAAGCCATGATTCTGCGCCGATGAATACAGCAATGCTGAAACAGGCTAACCCAAAGAGCGTGTTTAACACGCCGACCAGACCGAACCTTAGAAGGCGATCCCATCTTGGATTTGGATTGCTGGGCCCCATTCTGGCCGAACGTCCTTGCACAGGTCGCCAACAGCCAAGTCGGCCGCGCGTCTCCTAAGTGGGCGCTGTCGGTCTGGCAAGTCGGCAAAGCCTAGAAATCTTCAAAGCTGATTGCGCTGATCGCCGGACACAGCGGCTTGAGCGGGCAGGGCGGAATGGTTGGCCGCTTACTGGACGGCTCGGATGATCCTGGTTTATGAACCAACAAGGGACAGCGATGAAAGTCGAAGATGGGGGCGCAATGCGCGCTGGCGCCATTTGCTTGTGTGAAATATCTGGAGTGCGCAAGACATGACGAACGAAGGCGTTTCGGAAACCAGCTCTCCGGCGGCGCCCAAGAGCGCAGGGCCTCTCCAGTCGAAGTACGTTTTGTGGGGAGCTGGGGCGGTTTTTCTCGCCTTGTTTTGGATCACGTTCGCCGGTTTGATGCCGTCGAGCTCCGGCAAGATGGGACACGACTTTTCCGGCGTTTTGCCGGGCCTTTTGATCGGACGCATCTGGTTTGAAGAAAACGGCCTCTTTGTTGTGCCGTGGTTCGTGCCAAGTTTATGCGGCGGCGTCTTTTGGTACGCCAATGTCAACTCAATGTACTACTCGCTCCCGCAAGCGTTGACGATCTTCATGTCGCCGCTGCAGGCTGTTCAAGTCTCCTTTGTGGCGTTTGGCGCAATTGGCGCGCTCGGCGCCTATTTGTTGGTTCGAAGGTCTTTTCAGTTGGGCGCTGTCGTAGCGCTGTGCGCCGCTGTGCTCATGCTCTTCAACGGCTTCTATGCGTACCGATCGCTGATCGGCCACTTTACCTTCCACAGCTTCATGCTGATCCCTTTGATGTGTTTCCTCGCGCTGTCTTCCATCGCGCCGCAGACTAAAGAACTTCCCCAGTCATGGCGCGCGAGCGCCGTAAGCGTCGTGGCGATCGCATTTTGCTGGGTCTACGCCATAAATTCTGGCGGCGCTCAGCTGATTCCATATTTTACCGCCGCGATCGCGCTCGTCATTTTGGTGCACGGCTTGGTTTTCACGCCGTCCTGGCGTCCTTGGCTCGTTATGACCGGTGGCGGACTCTTGGGGCTGCTGCTTGGGGCGGCAAAACTGAACGCGATGGGGTCGCTGGTATCGAACTTTGAGCGCGATGCGTACCGGCTTCCGGGCGCAAGCGACATGCTCGAATCTGCTGGGCTGATATTCCGCTCGCTATTCTTCTTCGCGCCGAAGGACGCCAGCGCACAACTCGAGAATGTTCAGTGGGAGTTGAGCAAGCATGAATGGGAATTTGGTCTAAGCCCTGTTGCCCTGGTTTTGCTGCTGGCGGGCCTATTCATTCTTGTCCGCGCCGCGACTGGCCCCGCTGTAAAGGCACTTTGGGCGAACCGCCCTAAAGTCTTCTATCTGTTTGCGGCAATCGCGCTGGGTGTTTTGCCAATTGCGCTCAACACATATGGCGAAGAGTGGAACGCGTTTTTGAAGTCTTTTCCCATTATCGGCAACATGAGCAGCATGGTGCGATGGATTAGCATCTATATTCCTGTTCTGGTCGTTTTGTGCGCAATCTCGCTTGCTCGATGGTTCCCCGGAGCAACTCAACGAACCGCGATCGCTGCGGTGGCGGCCATGGCGGGCGTTGTCATCTTCAACGTCACGAAAGAGAAAACCTATTATGCCGAGCAAGGCTATTCGCCTGCGGATGTTCAGTCAGCATACAAACAATTGGCGGAAGCTGACAAGATCACGCCTATTCAGGGTGTTGGCGCGTTCATCGATACCAAGACGGGCACGGTCTTGCAGCCGTTGAATCGAAATGACACGATGGTGAGCGGTTGGTCGCAACTCGCCTGCTACGAGCCCCAGTTCGGCTACCGCCTCGAATGGTTCCCGCAGAAGACGCTTCAGCCTGGCCCTGCGACGGACATCCGGGAGGGCCGCTACAATTTCAAAGATCCGTCTTGTTACGTTTTTCCTGAAGCCAACAAGTGCGAGCCAGGCGACCACTTCAAGGTGGGTGAGGAACAGCGGATGCAAAAGCTCCTCAATTATCAACCCTATGAGTTTCGGTTCTCTCAAAGCCAGGAGATCGCCAACCTGATTTCGCTTGTGTCATGGTTGGCGGCCGGCTTGGTCCTCGCAGTCGCGCTATTTGCTGCGCTTCGTCGAAGGCTGCCCAACACCAAGGCCGCCGCAACCGCTTCGCCGGGGCGCGATGCAGGCTGAAAGCCAGAGTTGCAAAGCCTTGCTTGCGCTCTTGCCCATCGGCTTTTCAAGCGCCATCGCGTGGGCATAGCGCGACGCGTCTTGCGAGGGGCGCGCCTGCACCCACTGCCCACATCAGGCTACCCGATGTTGGCCACCGTCCCACGGGCCGGCACTTGACCGCGCAAGCGTGCATGATGGATACCGTCGACGCAAAGTGAGTGGGGGGCGGCATGCAAGTTGCGATAGACGCCGCGGCGCCTAACGGGGAGCGCGCTGGCCTCTGGCTTGACGAGCCGGACGCAGAAGCGCGCGCAGGGTCCCTTTCCGATGCGTGGCTATCGGGACACCTCACGCGCCTCATTCGCAACGGACTGACGATCATCGAGCAAGGAGTTCCTCCTGAGCTCTGCGACGCGATCAACCGCGACTTTGCGGACTACTGCCGCGCCCATCCTGAGGAAAGTGTGCGTTGGACCACAGAGACCGGGCGTCATTCGAGACTGACCAACTTTCACCTCGTGAGTGCTGCCTCGCGCGAGGCTTTGCTGACCTCCCCGGTCATGACCCTCTTGGACTGCGCCTTCGAAAGACGGACAGCGATTTGTTCGTCGCTCTATTTTGAGCAAAGCACCCAGCAGCGCATCCACCGGGACTCCCCGTTTTTCTGCACCAATCCCTATGGTCAGTTCTTCGGTGTGTGGATTGCATTGGAGGATGTCGCACCGAGCGCTGGGCCTTTGCACTACGTCCCAGGGGGCCACAAACTCTCGATAGATCGCTTCTCCTACCAACGCAGGAATCCACAGGCCAATGTCGATGCTTGGTATGACGCCTACAGCCATGACATTGAAACTGGGTGCAGCCAATCGCACCCCGTGCCAGCCCTGCCAAAGAAAGGCGACATCGTTGTTTGGCACCCTGAGCTGCCGCATGGCGGCGGCCTGATCGAAGATCGCGGATCCACGCGGCTCTCTATCGTTTTCCACGTGATCCCAGAAGCCGTGGCGACGTTTGGTCCGGACGTGTTCTTTGGCGTGTCTGCGCCAACCCCGCAGAGCTTGGAGTTTGTCGACGCAGGTTGGGGGCGAACGATGTACCGCCAGGCGGCGCCCGCGTTTGCACCGAACTTTTGAATCGCGCACAAGCCCTTGCGGGCGCGTCCCGCATGTGCATGTGCGGCCGTGCGCTCCTGTGAAGGCGACGCTTTGATGCAATTTCGGCCTTAGAAGGTGTTCACTCGCGCCTCAATTCCGCCCCTGTGTGGGGTTCAACAGGGACAAAAGAGGTTGGCGGGACCTTCGCACCCTTAAGGGCGCGATCGCATCAGCGGGTGGGACGATCTGGCGGCAGTCTGTTCAGATCGGATGGGATGAGGTAGTCAAATTCGATGGTGTCAGTTCCGACGTCTCGCCACAAGTCGCCGACCTTAAGGGCGGCTGGAGAGCTTTTTCTCGGTTTGGCGGATGTACGCGTGTGGGCGCTTCTCGCCATCGACGACATCCAAAGCCGGTACCGCCGCACAGCGTTGGGGCCCTTTTGGCTGACGCTCTCGCATGCGGCCATGATCAGCGGGATGGCGCTCGTCTTCAGCGCCATCAACGGACAACCGCTCGATGAGTTTTTCGTCTATATCGCTGCTGGATTGACCTTGTGGTCATTTCTTGCCGCCTCGATCACTGAGGGCGCGAATGTTTTCGTGGCCGGCAAGGACCTCATCCTCACGCAACGTTTGCCGACATCGGTGCATGCGTTCCGCGGCATGGCGGCCCAAGTGATCGTCTTCTTCCACTGCATCATCGTCTACGCTTTGGCGCTCTTGTTTGCGCACAATCCGCTGAACGAAAACACGTGGCTTGCGATCCCAGGCATGGCGCTGCTCATTGTCGCCGCGATGGGGTGGTCCATCCCGCTTGGGCTGCTTGGGGCTCGGTTTCGTGACCTTGGCCCGACATTGGCCTCCGCCATGGGCCTTCTGTTCTTCTTAACGCCGATCATCTGGCAGCGTGCGCAACTCAACGCGCCTTATGCTCATCTATTCGATCTCAACCCGATGTATCATCTGATGGAGATCGTTCGCGCCCCGCTCCTTGGCGTTGCACCTACGGAACTCAACTGGACTGTGTCCCTTTGTGTAGCTGGAGCGGCGTGGATCATAGCAATCGTTAGCTACGCCGTTTGGCGGCGTCAGTTGACCTATTGGTTGTAGCGCCATGGTCAGTGTCACACTCGACAATGTGTCGGCCCGGTATCCCGTGTTCATGAGCCTTTCGGACATGTCGATCCTGTCATCGACGGTGCGCCGAGGCCTTGGGGCCGTGCGGCTCAACACTCTTCCCAACAAGGTCATCGTTTCAGCTTTGGATGGCGTCACGATCCATCTCAAGCCAGGCGATCGGGTCGGCTTGATTGGTCGCAACGGCGCTGGCAAGTCGACCTTGTTGCGCGTGATCGCCGGCTTGACGTGGCCATCGAGCGGCAAATGCACGGTCGAGGGCGTCACACAGCCCTTGCTATCTCTTGGAGCGGGGTTGAACCTCGATAAATCGGGTCTCGCCAACATTCTGTTTTTTGGCAAGTTGATGGGGCTGAACAAGCAAAACAGACAGTCGCTTCTGGAAGATGTCGCTGAGTTCGCGGAACTGGGCGACTTTATCTCACTGCCGGTTCGTTCCTATTCGGCCGGCATGTCTTTGCGCCTGGCCTTTGGACTCGCCACCGCCTTTCCGAACGACATCTTGTTGATCGACGAAGTGATTGGGGCAGGGGACGCGTTCTTCGTTGAGCGCGCGCGGCAAAGATTGGGCTCGCTAAGCGAAAACTCGAAGATCTTGGTCGTTGCGTCGCATTCGGATGCCGCAATACGAGAATTCTGCAATGTCGCCGTCTGGCTCGACAAGGGGCAGATTGTTGACTTTGGGGATCCGGATGAGGTGCTTGCGCGTTATCACGCCTCAGCCCCAAGCTATCCTGGCGGCACAGCCTTCATCTCGCAAGGCCACGCAAACAAGCCGCCGGCCTGGTCGCCCAACCTCGCTATTGTGAACTCCTAACGTCGAACAAACCGCCCTTCACAGCCACGCTGCGACAAGAGGGCGTAAGGCGCCGGATTCTACGGATCGATCGAACGTCGGGGAGAACCAGGGGTCCTCCTTCAGTCGGTCACGCCAGCGCGCGCGAAAGCGCAGGATCTCTGTAAGGCGTCGCGCCCGGTTGCGCGGGCTTTCGTCGGATCCCCGAGATTTGCTCTCCGCGTGAACAAGGCGGATATCGCCGCGATACACGGTGTTCAGTCCTTGCGCCTCAAGGCGAAGGCAAAAGTCGATGTCGTTCAACGTCACCGGAAAGTTCTCGTCATCGAACCCGCCGACTTTGTGGAAGTTGTCGCGTCGCACCGCAAGACAGGCGCCGGTGACAGCCAAGCGCCGGCTTGCACAGGCAATCTGAGGCGCCTCGCGAGCGTGATCCGGGGTCAGTCCCCGATAAAGATGGCCGCAGACATCGCCAAGTCCGATCGCGACGCCGGCATGTTGTATTGATTTGTCAGGATAAACGAGTTGCGGACCAACAGCGCCGACAGACGTGTTCATCGCTGTTTGGGCGAGTTCGGCAAGCCAGGTGCGATCGAGCGGCGCAACATCGTCATTTAGAAGCACAACAACATCGCCAGCTGACGCCTCGACGCCTTTGTTGACAAGGCGTGAGAAATTGAAGTCGCCGTGGTCGGTTACGACCGTCATGCGCAGCCGTGCTTCAAAATCGGCTATCAGTTGAGCGAATTCGCTGCGCGGAGCGCCATTATCGACGATCACCACACTCACGGGGCAGGGGGCGACAGCTTCTGACAAACCCTGCAAACAGGTGCGCAACAGCTCCATACGCAGCTTTGTTGGAATGATCACGGCGATCGACTGGGGAGGCGGGCCCTTATGAGGTATAGGTCGTGTACCGACAGAGTGTGTGCGCCCGGCGCTATGCGTCACGGGCCACTTCAACAAGCCCACGCAGTCAATCCCGTGGATGTCTATGATTTCTCGAAGAACGTCTTCACGCGTGCTTTGCGAAGGTTGTGTCTGGCCGGGTAGAAACACTGGGGCTTTCAAGCTGTCGCAGCTTTGGAGGAGCCAGGGGTCATTGGCTGGGGTTGCGACATGGGGGCCAGGCCCGACGCTCTCAGCAACAACAGCTTTCAACGTCGGATCACGGCGAAACACCTCTTCGAGCAGCTGTGATGCACGCCCTGTCAAGACGTCTCCGGCTGAAAGACCGCACCAGAGTTGTCCGTGACGGGCCCAGTCAGGCGTCTCGGGGGGCGTGTGGAGATCAATCGATGTTTCCACCCATGGGCGCGCTCTGTCGTGCTCGCTCGCCCGCGCGCCGAAACTCCCACGTCGCGACAGGCGATCGATCGCTGCAAAGGCGCGTGCGAGTGGACGGTCCGAGGCCATCAGCTGATAAGCCCGCCGCGCGAAGATCCCGGCTGTCTCTTGAAGGCGCAATTGGCGCAACCGTAATTGTCTGTATGCGGCGACACCTGGCAACGGACTCGTCATCACGGTGGCCGAATAAGCCCCTGGCGCAATTCTTGCGAGCAATGGGCGTCCAGGCTGGGCCGTCAATGTAATGGTTTCAACGCCATCGCCTTCAAGGCGAAGCTCGGCCGCGGGCGCGTCGCCTTCAACCTCAAAGATCCACCAACCGTCATCTAAGATGTGGCTGCCGAAGGACACGCTGGTCCACCACTGCGACAGGCGAAACACCCCGTCTTGGCGCACAGCGTGCGGGGTTGCTTCCATACTCAGTGTCAGAAAATCCAATGCGCTGATTGCTTGACCTGACATGCGCGAAGAGTCACACCCCCACAGCTTCCAACACCCCGACCGAAACCGACTTCGTACTGGGTTACAAGCAGCGCCTGCACATGCGGGGGTCTTTGCCAGTCGAGGTCTTTGCCAGTCTCGGTCTTCGCCAATCTCGGCCAACATGTCGCTGGCCACCACGTCACATAGAGCCATGTCAGAGTGCGAACGCAATACCGAGATTGAGGAATATGCTGCGCGCCTTCGAGATCGTCGGCTGCGCGACGGCCCTTCAGCGCCGCACTTGGCGCGCCTAGAGGCTGAAAGCATCACCATTATGCGCGAGACGGCTGTCGCTTTTCGCAAGCCTGTCTTGCTCTATTCTATCGGCAAGGACTCAACGGTCCTAATCCACCTCGCTATGAAGGCATTCTGGCCGAACCCGCCGCCCTTCACGCTGTTGCATGTCGATTCTCTTTGGGAGTTTCAGGCCATGGCGCCCTTCCGGGATGCGCTTATGGCTGCGCTCGGACTGTCCGTGATCGTCTATGTCAACGAGGAGGGCAGAAAATCCGGCGTGAACCCGTTCGTGCATGGCTCATCGAAGTTTACCGATGTCATGCGCACGCAAGGCCTGCTCAAGGCTTTGCGGGAAGGCCAATACGACGCAGCGATTGGCGGGGGACGTCGCGATGAGGAGCGCTCGCGCGCGAAGGAGCGCATATTCTCTGTTCGCAGCGCGCAACAAACGTGGGATCCGCGCCGACAGCGTCCGCAGTTATGGTCGATCTACAATACGCGTCTGCGCTCGGGCGAATCCATGCGCGTGTTTCCGCTGTCGAATTGGACTGAACTGGACATCTGGCTTTATATTGCTCAAGAGAAGATACCTGTGGTTCCTCTCTATTTCGCGGCAAACCGTCCGGTCGTAGAGCGCGACGGGATGCTTTTGATGGTGGATGACGCGCGCATGCCTATGGCCCCTGGTGAGACGCCTCGGCTTGAAAGCGTACGTTTCCGCACCCTTGGCTGCTACCCTTTGACAGCCGCTGTGCGCTCCAACGCCGACACGATTGGCAGTGTCGTTCAGGAGATGTTTGAGACGCGACATTCTGAGCGCTTTGGTCGTCTCATTGATTTCGACGACGAGGCGTCCATGGAAAAGAAAAAGCGCGAGGGCTACTTTTAATGCCGGTGGACATGCGCAGGGACGATCCGCCACACCTTGCGTCATCCGCGCTTGGCGTGAACGGCGTTCTACGTCTTGTCACGTGCGGCGCCGTCGACGACGGCAAGTCCACCTTGCTCGGGCGTTTGTTTGCCGACGCTGGGGCGATCTTGGAAGATCATCTTGTTAGCTTGAGGAGGCGCAGCCAAGGCCGGCGCATCGATCACGGCGAACTCGACTATTCGCTGCTCTTCGACGGGCTTGAAAGCGAACGCGAGCAGGGGATTACGATCGACGTCGCCTATCGATATTTCATGACGGCGCGGCGCAAATTCATCGTTGCGGACTCGCCCGGGCACGAGACCCATACGCGAAACATGGCCACGGCCGCCTCGAATGCGGAGGTTGCTATCGTACTTGTCGATGTGCGCCGCGGTCCTTCGGCTCAGACCCTCCGCCACTTGCAGATCGCAGCCCTTGTTGGGGTGCGGACTGTCATCATCGCTGTCAACAAAATGGACATGGTCGACTACGCGCCCGACCTATTCCGTGCGATCACGCGAGAAATTGAACACTATTGTCAGTCAATCCGCCTCGCCGTTTCCGCCAGTATTCCGGTTTCGGCTGTATGCGGAGATAACATCGTCGCGCGCTCTACAGCGATGCAATGGCACACCGGCCCAACGCTCTTGCAGGCGATCGAGGAAGTCGACGTCGCTCAGGAACGCGCCGCTGCACCCTTGCGATTTCCCATTCAAATGGTCATGCGACCGCACGAAAGTCTTGGCGGGCGCGGTTATGCCGGCGTTGTCGCTTCAGGACAGGTGCAATCAGGCCAAGAGGTGCTGATCGCCCATTGGGGACGCGTGCGCGCATTGTGCGCATCGTCAGCGCTGACGGCGACTTGACCCGGGCTGGACCTGGGGAAGCTGTGACGTTGGTGCTGGAGGGCGAGCATGATCTTGCCCGGGGCGATCTCCTCGCCGATCCCGACGCGCCGCCGCCTGTCGCGACGAGTATTGAGGCCGACGTCGTCTGCCTCGATGAGGCTGGCGCGCCGGTTGGCAAACGCTTTGAGCTGCGTGTCGGCCCCAAAGCGGCGAGCGCGACGCTGGAAGCTGTGATCTCGCGGTCCGAGCACACTGCTTCTGGGAGCCAGGCAGAGCCTGGTGGCGGCCTTGTACTGAACGACATTGCACGATGCCGTTTGGTATTGTCACGCCGCTCCCGCTCGATCTCTTCGACGATGATCCTGTGACGGGCGGGTTCTTGCTTGTTGACCGCAATGACGGAGATACGCTTGCTGCTGGAATGATCCGCAGCATCGTGGCGACCAATGTGCGCCCGCACGCCATGGCGATGCGAGTGATGGATCGCCAAGCGCTGATGGGCCATCAAGCGTGCGTATTGTGGCTGACCGGTCTTTCGGGCTCTGGCAAATCAACCATCGCAGATCTCGTTGAAAGGAAGCTGCACGAGCTTGGCGCGCACACCTTCATCCTGGACGGCGGACAATCTGCGCAGTGGGCTGAACAAAGACTTGGGCTTTTCGCCTTCAGCGCGCGTGGAGAATATTCGACGCACGGGCGAAGTCGCAAAGCTCTTCGCGGATGCAGGTCTCATTGTGATCTGCGCTCTGATATCGCCGTTCCGCGCCGATCGCGCTATTGCTCGTGATATTCTTGGGGCGGAGAATTTTATCGAAGTTTTCGTAGATGCGCCTCTGGCTGTGTGTGCTGCCCGCGATCCTAAGGGGCTCTATCGCCGAGCGATGGCGGGTGAGATTTCGGAGTTCACAGGGGTGTCCAGTCCTTATGAGGCGCCGCTAGAGGCTGACTTGCACCTTGCGACTGATGCGATGAGCGCGCAGGAGTGTGCAGACCTCGTTGTTGCTGAACTCGTTCGTCGCGGGATCGTGGGTTAAACTCCAACCGCGCGTCAGCGTCTTTCGGCGAGATCTTGCTTCAGCGAGGTTTCCAAGAGCTTCAGGTCGATAGCGATCGCTTGATCGTCGTGGGCCGCGACCGCGTCAGCGGCGGCGCTAAAAGCGTCGTCCAATCGAACCAGCATAGCGCAGGCGGCGAGCGCGGTCTCTTCGTCGGCGCGTCCCTGGCGCTCGCACGCGCCCACATGGGCTGCGAGATCTGCGGCGCGTGGCAGATAGTATGTGAGAAGGCGTTGGGCGTCAGAAAGGCGTTCAGGGGTGATCGCCAATTTCAACGATGACATGCTCGGCCTTGGCTGCAAGGCTATCGATGCGTTCCTGGACCGTTGGGTTGGCGATACCTGCGCGCGCTTCGATGAGGCGCGCCAGATCGTCTGACGCCTCTCGCAAGACGGATGCTGCGATCGAGGCGCGCGTGAGTTCTGGCTCGTCTGGCTTGTGCGGCGCGCGCGGGGTGAAAATCGCTGCGAGCGCAACGAAGCCCACAACAGTTGCAAGCGCTGCAAGCGGGAAGGGGCGACCCGGAACTCGAACACCAGGATCGGCAAGGCGAGGGCTGCTGCGATGGCGCAGAGCAGAAAAATCAGCCCGCGTTGGCGGCTTTCGGCGTTGGGATTGGGATGCTGCGCCATGCCGGCGCGACCCTAAGCGTCGAAACCCGTATTGGACAGTGTGCGGCGCAAATCCTCCGTCATCTGCGCCATCTGCTTTTCGGCCTCCGCCCGCTTCATGCGGCCCTCTTCCTGGATCTTCAAGACGCTTTCGATCGTGTCGATCAGCTCGCGGTTGGTGTCTGCGAGGGTTTCCATATCGACGATCCCGCGTTGGCTCGGCTCCTCGATGGCGATGGATTGCTCCTTCATCATCTCGCTTGCTTGGCGCATCATCTGATTGGTCGCGTCGGTGACGGATTTCTGCAGCGCCAAAGCCTCCTGCTGGCGTTGGAGGCCAAGCAGCAGGACCATTTTCTGCTTCCACACCGGGATGGTGAGCTGTGTGGAGGCTTGCAGGTTTTCAATCAGCGTTTCATCGCCGGCTTGCACCACACGGATTTGGGGCAATTGCTGGATGCCGATTTGGCGCGCCTGCTGGAGATAGAAGACCCGCTTCTCAAGCCTGTCGAGCGCCTGAACCGCATCCTGGTATTCTTGAGCGCGGATGAGTTTGTCGCTTTCTTCGCTCGCGGTTTGAGCCGCGGCCTGCAGACGCGGCAGTTCGTGCGCCTTAAAGTCGGCGGCGAAGACCTTGCCGGCCTCGATATAGGCCTCCAGGTCGATGATGGCCTGCTTGGTCTCTTCGTGCAGGTTGTCCATCATCGCGATATCCCGACGCAGCACGTCTTTACGCTTGTCGAGTTCGATCGCGATTGCGTCGATTTGGGCTGCGACCGTCTCGAAGCGGGATTTGAATTTGGTGATCTCGGCTTTGACATTGCCGAAGATGCGCCCAAACAGGCCCTTGTTCTGGACGGCCGCCGGGTCGAGCCCTTTGGCTTTCATGATGAGTCGGAGAGCAGTTTGCCTGTCTCGCCGATATCCTTGTTGCGGGTCTGCGACAGGATCCGGTCGGAAAACTCGGTGACGCGCTTATGCGCGCGCTCGCCGAATTGAGTCATGCCGGCCCGATCCTTCAGCTGAATCTGGCTGCGGATCTGGGTGATCAGCTCTGTGGCGGGTTTGATCGCCGGCAGGGTCTCCGCTTTCACCCCAGCAAGCGGGCGGCTGGATCGGCGGTCATGGCGGGCTTGGCTTTAGGTGTCTCGTCGGCGGCCATGGGCGCGCTTCCCCCTCTGGGCGGCACGGTCGCATCGGCGCGACCGCGCAAAGATATCGCCTCGACTGGGCGTGGTTACAAGGTGGCCCGATGCGCGTCGCGCCGAAACACCCCGATTGGGCTCACACCCGGGGGCGTCAACGGTCTCAGGCAAGCGCCTTGGAGGCGCGCGGGGCGCTGGCGTAGCGCTTGCATCTCCCCCCGTCGTCACGCTCTGGCGCTGCCATGCGCTCAGCGTCCCAAAACGAGACACACCCATGCTGGAAGATCCACGCCATCGCAACAAGACGTTCGACGCGACCTCCGTTGGCGCCTATCTGAAGGACTACGCGGCAAGCTTGGCCGCGGCTTTGACAAGCGTCGACACTGATGCGCTTGCCCGCGCCAAGACGCTGATTGAGGAAACAGCCGCGCGCGACGGGCGCATTCACGTTGCTGGCAATGGCGGGTCGGCCGCGATCGCCGATCACCTATGCTGCGACTGGACCAAGGGCACGCATTCCCATGGTCACAAAACGATTTCGGCATATTCGATGACGTCCAATGTCGCGCTCTATTCCGCGATCGCGAACGACTACGGATTTGAGAAGGTGTTCGCCACGCAGGTGACGTTCAACGTGCGCCCGGGCGACGTGCTGGTCGCGATCTCTTCATCGGGCAACAGCCCCAACATTCTTGCCGCGGTCGAGGCCGCCAAAGCGCGCGGGGCGCCAACGATCGGGCTTTCTGGTTTCTCCGGCGGCAAGTTGAAAGAGGCATGCGACATCTCTTTGTATGTGCCGATTGAAAATTACGGCATTGTGGAAGACGCCCATCAGGCGCTGATGCATGTCATCGCCCAGACCATCGCGCTCGGACGCGACGCAGCCAACCGCGAATAGGAGCGTTTTATGAAGACGCTGGTCACTGGCGGCGCTGGCTTCATCGGCAGCCATTTGTGCGACCGTCTGTTGGCGGAAGGACACGTTGTCACAGCGGTGGACGACCTGTCGCTGGGGCGAATGGCCAACATTGCCCATCTTATGGGCCGCGCCGACTTCACCTTTGTCCAGATGGATGTGTCCGATCAGGCGGGCTTGATTGGCTTTTGCCGGGACGCAGGCTTCGACACGGTGTTCCATCTCGCCGCCAATTCAGACATCGCCCGTAGTCATGCCGATCCTGGTGTGGATGTGTCGCGGACATTCGCCACGACGATCAGCGTTCTTGAAGCCATGCGGCTTTGCGCGATCAAGGACATCGTGTTTGCATCGACATCGGCGGTTTATGGCGAAGCGCCGGGCCGGATCCGCGAAGATCACGGACCGCTTGCGCCAATCTCCCATTACGGTGCGGCGAAACTGGCCTCAGAAGGTTTCATCTCGTCTTATGTAGAGAATTACGGTCTGCGCAGTTGGATCATCCGGTTTCCAAACGTCGTGGGGCCGCGTGCGACCCATGGCGCGGTGTTTGACTTTGTGGGGCGCTTGCGCGCCCGCCCGATCGATTGGACGTTCTGGGCGACGGCAAACAGGAAAAGCCATATCTCTTCGTGGCGGACCTGGTCGATGCGATGGTGCTGGCCTGGACGAATGCGGGAGATGCGCGCACGTTTTCAATGTCGGGGCGTCGAGCCGGACCACGGTTGCTGCGATGGCGCGGATTGTCGTGGAGGAATCGGGCGTACCGGCCACCATCGTATTTGGCCGCGGCGATCGCGGTTGGATCGGCGATGTGCCGCGCTTTGATTATGATTCTAGTCGCATCCGAGCGCTCGGATGGGCGGAGCGTCTGTCATCGGACGAAGCAGTGCGCGCGACTGCCCGGGCCTTGTTTTCCGCTGCGAAAGAGGCCCAAACATGAAGATCGTGGTGCTGGCCGGCGGCAAGGGCACGCGGCTTGGATTGTCGGATCGGCCAAAGCCGATGGTTCCGGTGAACGGGGTTCCACTGTTGGAACGGATCGTGCGCCTAGGTGTGTCCCAGGGGCTTTGCGACTTCGTCTTTCTAAATGGCTATCTAGGCGAAGTGATCGAAACCCATTTCGGCGACGGGACTTTGTTCGGCGCGCGGATCGCACATGTGCGCGAAGAGGTTCCGCTCGGCACCGCAGGCGCCGTGCGTGCTGCGCGTCATCTGCTCGATGCTCCGTTCATCGTGCTTTATGGCGACATTCTGATCGATGTAGATCTTGTCCATTTGGCGGACTTCTATCGCGCTCGTGGCGGGCTTGGCGCGGTTTTGGTGCATCCCAACGACCATCCCTACGACAGTGATCTTGTTGAAGTGGATGACGCCGAGCGCATCGTGCGCTTTCATCCAAAGCCTCATCCCGAAGGCGCGCTGCGCGCCAATCTTGTATCTGGCGCGATCTATGTTCTGTCTCCGGACATCATCGACCACGTGCCGGGCGAGCGCGCCAGTGATTGGGGTCGCGATATCCTGCCGGCGGCGACGGCGGCGGGCGGGGCGCTCTACGCGTATCGCAGCATTGAGTATTCGAAGGATATCGGCACGCCGGAACGCCTCGCCAAGGGTGAGGCGGATCTGAATTCGGGTCGCGTTGCGCGGCTAAGCCGGCGCGCGCCGAAGCCGGCCATCTTCTTTGACCGCGACGGCGTGATCAACGCTGAGGTCAATGGCGTGCACAGCCCAGACAAGCTTGAGATGATCCCGGGCGTGGGCGCGGCGTTGCGACGGGTGAACAAAGCAGGCGTGCCGGCCATCTGCGTGACCAATCAGCCCGATCTTGCCAAAGGTTTTATGACCCGGGCTGATCTTGCGCGCGTGTTTGCTGCGATCGACGCCAGCTTGGGCGAAGCTGGCGCTTATCTCGATGACGTGTTCTTTTGCCCGCACCATCCCGAAAAGGGATTCCCGGGCGAAGTCGCTGCGCTGAAAGTGGACTGCGCCTGTCGCAAACCCAAGCCGGGTCTCTTGGAGCAAGCGCGCGATCGGCACAATCTCGACCTTGCGCGGTCTTGGCTGATCGGGGACGCCTACAGCGATATCGCCGCGGCCAAGGCTGCGGGCGCGCGCGCTGTGCTGGTGCGCACCGGCGGGCCGGCACAGATGCTGCAAAGTTCCAGGTGGAACCCGACCATGTCGCCGACGATGTCAGCGCTGCGGTCGACTACATTCTGGACCGGATGACATGATCATTTCCCGCACCCCCTTGCGCGTCAGTTTCTGCGGCGGCGGCAGCGACATGCCGAGCTTTTATCGCAAACATGGGGGCGCGGTGCTGTCGCTGTCGTTGCGACGCTACGTCTATCTTTCCATGCACGCTTATTTCGAGAGCGAAGGCTTTCTTCTGAAATATTCGCAGGTGGAGAAGGCCAACAAGGTCGATGACATCCAGCACCGCATCATTCGCCAAGTTTTCGCTGATTACGGCATTCGCGGCGTCGATTTCAATTCCAGCGCGGACGTGCCAGCTGGCACCGGACTTGGCTCGTCGAGCGCGTTTACTGTCGGCCTTCTCAATCTCTGCAACGCCTATCTCGGGCGCTATGAATCGCGCGTGACGCTTGCAGAAAAAGCCTGCGATATCGAACTCAACAAGCTTGGCGAGCCAATCGGCAAGCAAGATCAGTATGGCTGCGCTCTCGGCGGACTGAACTTCATCCGCTTTCATGAAGACGACAGCGTGACCTATGAAGCGGTGCCGCTGAGCCAGGACAAGCGCGCGCGCCTCGAACAGAACCTGGTGATGTTTTATCTCGGCGGCACGCGGTCTGCGAGCGAGATGCTGAAAGCGCAAGAGGCCAATGTTTGCGGCAGCGAGACTGCCGAAGACGCCATGAAGGCGATGGTCAAGCAAGCTTATGATCTGCGCAACGACATTCAGTCGGATGTCGATGTCTTGGGCCCCTATCTGCACGATGCGTGGATGCGCAAGAAGACCCTTGCTCAAGGCATTTCCAATCCGCTGATTGATGAGGCCTATGAGCGTGCGCGCGCGGCTGGGGCTACGGGCGGCAAGCTCTTAGGCGCCGGCGCCTCAGGGTTTCTTCTGGTTTATGCGCCAGACGAAGCTAATGCTGCCGTGCGCCAAGCCCTCTGCGACTACTCTAGCTATGCTGTGGGTATCGATCCGGTTGGCGCGACGATAATCTATTCAGACTAGGCAAGCCCGCCTAGTCAATTCGGTGTTTGTGTTGCGTGTAAAGACGATTGCAAACGATGCCGATGGCCGTAAAGATCGGTGCTGTCGAGCCAATGGTCGTCTGTTCGCTCACAGGTTTGCGGGTTGCCTTAGGCATCGATGCCTCCCATAACAGGGCTGCGTTGGGTCTGCGAAGCCGCGTTAGATCCATTTGTCTGCGCTGGGGCGCCAAGCACATTGAGATCTTCTCCCCTGAACGATCTCTGGAAGGCGAGATTGAAATCGCCGCGTTCGACTTTGACGGCACGATGGCCCGCGGCGATGCGCTGTTGGCGTTTTTGCGTCATCGCTTCGGGCCCAATTGGCTCTTCTGGACCTTGTTGCGATGCGCGCCTGGCGTTCTCGGCGCGTTGGCGCTCGGCGATCGCGGCAGAGCCAAGGAAGCACTGCTGCGCGCGGCTCTTGCGGGGACCGCGCGGACGAAATTGACGGCTTGGGGGGAAGAATTCGCCCGGAGCAATCTGTTGCGTCGCCTCAGTCCGGCCGCACTTGCCGCGATCGCTGCGCATCGCAGCGCTGGTCGCAGGGTCGTCATTGTGTCTGCGTCGCCCGAGTTCCTGCTCGTACCTGTTGCCCGCGCTCTGCAGATGGAGGTCGTGGCCACCCGACTGGAGTTCCTTGATGACACCCTGACGGGCAAGCTCGACGGTCGCAATTGTTGGGGCGCGGAGAAGCTGCGCCGCCTGCAGGATCATGTAGGCGCGCCTTATCGTCTGGTGGCGGCCTATGGCGACAGCCGTGGGGATCGAGAATTGCTCGCAGCAGCCCAGAATGCTTTTTTCCGCTGCTTCCCGCTCGGCGTCAGTACCTGAACTGTCCTGCGGTGTGTTCGCTGTACCGCGCGAGCTGCTCTGCTAGAACACCGTCCACGATTGGCGCCAAAGCGTCGAGGCCGCCGTCCGCATGTCCGGCGACGGCATAAGCGAGGCTGACTTTGGTCCCGCCGGCGGCCGCCTCGAAGCGCACGGTCATGGCGGCGCTCACCGCCATTTCTTGCAGCGGTCCAAGCCCGCCCACGAGCCGCAGGGTCTTGCCAGGTGCGACATAGACAACCCGCATATGCTCCACAAAACCGTTTTGGAATCCGAGATCCTCGCACCAGCAACCGCCCTTTTGGGCGTCGAGATCGAGTCTCTTGGCGTCGCCTCCATAGGTATGGGCGTCTGACCACCAATCGCCAATTTCCACAAACTGGCGAAAAGCCTCCGCTGGGTGCGTCGGCGCAAGCGCTTCTAATTGGATCGTGAAGTGGTTGGCGCCGGCGGTGACGACCTTAGCGTTGGCGGGCCAGGCTGCCGCAACGGCGATGGCTGCGAGCAGGGTCGCACTGACAGCGGCGCGAATCGGCATGGACGGACCTCCTTGATGGGCCAGCATACCCACAGAGCGCGGGGTCCCCAATCGGGATGACGCGCAAAGCGCGCTCGCGCATCTTGGTCGCAAACTTGTGGTGAGGACGCACAGCCCGCCTGTACATGCCCGATCGCTGGTTCCGCCGGCGTCCAAGGCTGCGGGCGCTCTGCTCGATGGACAAGCGCTTTCGTTTTGATCGTAAATCTATGTCCTGGCGGCAGTCAGCCCTTTTTGATTGGACGAGGTTCTTTTGACACCGGCGCCAATGCCGGTTTCAATTCCTTGAGTTGGCGCTCAGTCGGTGAGAAACCTCGCCCAATGGCTTTGGACCCAAATCAGCAGGTTCATCATTCGATGTCTGAAGAACAACATCTCGCCGCTGCGTCGGCTGTCGGCTGAGGAAGCAGCCCACCTCTCGCCCGGGGATCATCATTACCCGCGCTTATGTCGGCCCGCCGGTTCGCTATGATTTGATGAGCGCGACCCAATTCGA